>JBAJNP010004995.1:0-30766 GCA_036877545.1 Yasuhikotakia modesta | reverse complement strand
AGTCAGGTCGGCAGTCTTACCCATGATTGCGGTTTTGAGTAATGAACCAGGCTGGGAGTTTCTAAAAGCCTCAGGAATCTTTTGCAGGTGTTTAGAGTTAATTCGTTGATTCAGATGATTAGGTTAATAGCTGGTTTAAAGAACCTTTTCATGATATGCTAATTTTTTGAGATAGGAATTTTGGGTTTTCATGAGCTGTATGCCAAAATCATCAATATTAAAACAATAAAAAGGCTTGAACTACTTCAGTTGTGNNTAATGAATCTAAAATATATGAAAGTCTAATGTTTATCAGTACATTACAGAAAAAAATGAACTTTATCACAATATGCTAATTTTCTGAAAAGGACCTGTATATCCCTCCATACAGTGTTTTTGGGTGCTGGTTTGTTTCCAACAGGCTGAACCAGCCACCAAACAATCACCTTGGTTAACCAGTTTCACCAAGCAAACCATGCTGGTCAAACAGCTATAGTACTATAGTACTTAAGCTAACCAGCATAACCCTGGAAATCCATACTGGTGTAGTGGTCTTTATCTGCTGAAAAAATTAGACCCACCTTAGTGTGTTTGATCATTTTAAGTGGTTTCCCAGCCTTGTCGGTGTAGTTTTAGAGGGATTCTGATCAATTGTCAGCTGGTAAATCTGTGTTAAGTTGATCGCCAACTGAACACCAGCTTGGCCAGGCTGAGAGGCTAGACTAAATCTGGCAAACAAAATGGCCTAAAAAAGGCCTACATTAGCCTAAGATGGTTTCCTGGTTTTACCGATTGCTGTTTTTAGCAGGGGTTTCAGTTTAGTCTATTCTTGGAGTGTAAATGTATCATTACAAGCATTTAACAGTCAATACCTTCTCAAACTGTTGGTCCTCAAAAGAAATCTTGGCAGTTCCTGACTGTCTGACACCAGAGCCATAGTCTGGTGCCTCTTCATCGGCTGGAGGAAAAACCAGAGCACCTTCATATCACTCCCTCAAGAAGTCAAACACAGTTTGCCCTTCAGACAAACCATCCCTCAGGTATAAATACATTCTTATTCCCAAATATATTTCTCTTTCCATAAACTGTATCAGTATACTTTGTGAAGGTATCATTCATTACCAACTAAAAGTGTTACTCACCAGATTATAATTAGACCTTGGAGAATTAATCATATTTCTTTGGTTCGAGACATTTTCATCCTAATCTTACCTGATATTGCCTGCACAGCTACTCTGAGGAAACCTTTGACCTCTCCCTTCTCACTGACGATTGCAACCCGATGCACCAGGGGCACAGGATACAGCAGATTACTTAAATACACAAATGCCCTGAAGAAGAGAAAAAGAAAACATATGTTCAAAAGGTCAACCATACAATACACCAAACAACACATAACACTGAGCAACAAAACAGCTACACACAAGCAGGGACAGCTGTGGCCCTGGACATGATTGTTCCTCGCAAATTAGAATTCATAATCTAAAGCAAGAATTGCATTCTTTATATCAATATTTGCAGAGAAAAGCCCCTAGATGAGGATAATCCAAAGACAATAAATTATTGTGGCTGATAGAATCATTGAATAGACAGTTTTTTTCCGGGCTTTACTGATCTACAACATTCCATTTTCCCATTCCATTCCAAGTTGTCTGGGGAAAGAAAATTCCTTTTAAGATCATAAGACATGTTAAATTGACAACCCAAGCTTTGATATCATGCATATTTTTGTGGTGAGTTTAAAGAGCAAAAATCTAAACTTTCGAAAATGTTTTCAATGCACACAATATATAAAAGGATGGATTCTGTTAGACTAAATATGTTACATATCTACAGTAATATATACAGTAGATAAACGTGACTTAATATTTCGTGCTATGAATAAATGAGGCTGTTTGCCTCAGGAGTGTCTGAGGATCAAAGTAGGTTTTCATGTTGCCTAAAGCCAAAGATTCAACACACAAATTAAAAAATGATGCATAAAATATTTAGTGTTGATTTTTATATTTATAGCTTTAGAACCCAAGGCTTTGAGTTTAAAACCCATTTTAAAACCCACATTTTTTTCTGTTCTGTTTCCTCACATGTTATCAAGGACAGCATTGCCCATCTGAAAGACATTTAAGGATATGGCTGTGCTAAACAAAAAGGGTTTGGTGAGGTACAAAAAGCATGCTTCTGTTTTTATTTGACTCAAATGGTGAAACCGATAACAAAAAGTGGCAATACAGGACATTGCACACCAGGACAGACAATACCAGTACCAAATACCACAAATAAAGTTGGATAATTAACAGCAACAAACAAGCAGCCATACTGTAACAGATGTGCAGTGTATTCCACAAGCACAACTTAAAGGAATAAGCCAATTCATCAAAGGTTTCCATGTAAAATCCCACAAAAAAATGTTAAAATAAGGCATTTGACCTCACAAGCCCAGAAGAGAGACAGCTGTGCTAGAAACCAGCTCTTTCATCTTGAGATTACATGAACCATATTGATGTATTACAGGAAACAATTAGTAAGTCAACAGATGAGTAGCTTTTTCCCATTCATCAGACATAAATGCCTCGTAAGAAAAGTCTGTTCTTGTTTGTTTCTGCTGTATACAAAACAAACAGCTAGTATGAATGTTTGGAGATAGCACTTCAAAGCTGATGGACTCCTTTGAAGAAGAGATGCGGTGCATGTAAAGCTGGGACACAGACCTTGGCGTGACACAACTGTGCTGGGTGCCCCTTAGATGAAGCCAATTCTTATTTCAATCTTTGAATATTTCAATTACAGTAATTGGGGCAAAATTGAACCCAGAAGCTCAAGGCGTGTATCAGTAGAGGTCAGATGGATATATGTATGATAATGGGAGGTCCAAAGGTCCAAACATGCTGAATCCAGGATTGTCTTATAGAAAAAAAAATACAAAAGCAATCTCCTTTACATCTTGGTTATAAGGTCCTTGACACCAATGAAATGAAGTGGGGATTAAACTGAAATACTGCAGATATTCCCTGCTTCCCAGATTTCCTTCAGAGCAAACAATAAAGATCTCAATTAAACCTTTGACCTTAAAGCAACCATTATGAATACAGTTTTGATACAGCACAATTTTCCTCTGAGTTCCTATAAATGCCAAACTTTTCTCAAAGTTCATGTTTTCTCAAGACATTTCTTGCACGGGGAACATAGTTTCAATATAATTCAAATAATAAAACCCATTTAGAAGCTGCATACAAGTGTACACAAACAAATAAACAGTGGTAGAAGCTGTATTCATTTTTAGCTTAATTACTAAACAACAAAAAAGTACATTTAAAACACTAAATTAAGTTAAATTATGGAATTAATTAAGAGTTAGTATATCTGGGTGTGTCTCTTTCTGAGGTTTCTCAGGATGTGTGACTGTAGTAGTATCACCATTAGCAAAGGTGTAATGCTTATAGTTTACATAAATACACTGCATGAATTTGTTTTGTGTGTACAAAATGTAAATACCCAGATTCTCGTACAGTGTGACCACAGTGTCGCCCCAGTCTCAGTGTGAAAGAGCTAGTTTCCTTTCCCAGCATGCTCCTGAAACCTCACCAACCTTCCCACTACACTGAACAATGGTGAGCGGTCGCAAAATGGGTCCTCAGCTTTGCTGGAGCTTCTGCAGAGCTCAGCCGCATCATCCTCCCCCTCCTCCTCCTCTATATCCGAGCACAGGTCATCTGACAAGAAATCGTTGTCCAAGTCGTCCCATTCTGTTCCCGCCTTCTTGTCTGTCCATGTCTGGACCAGCTCAGTGAGTTCAGAGGTTGATGTGGGCTCAGAGGGGGTGGGGGAGGAGTTAGGGTCACTCGCTTGCTCACTAAGGCATGTGGAGAAAAGGGAGTTTCTGGTGTAGCCAAAGACACGGAAGCCCAGTTAGTATTTTGTCTATCCTACTTGGAAGTGGGTAGGTAATCACTTCTTTTGGAGGCACCTTGGAGGCTCAGAAGATGAGTCATGGAGGGTAACAAAACATGTTGGCTGTTTTGAAAACTAAAAAATGTGACCCGTGAGGCCTTATATTGAGGCCTTAAATCTATTGTTTACACAGCATCCTGTCTTAAGGCAACAAAGATGTATCCTTTAGTGCCTATGACATACCTAAAACATTTTTGTGTGGTTTAGCAATTGATAAAAATAATAAAATTGAGTTATAATTTTATGTCAGTTATTTACATTTTGTAAGTTATGGTTCTATTTCCAACAAGAAAATAAGAATTTTTTTATTAATAAATATAAGGAATTTGTTTTAGATAATTATGCATATTATGGTGAATGTTATGTGTATTGTATTATGGAAAGCTAGTCTGACACCAGTTTAATACGTATCCTTTGTTTTACCAAATGCTGCCTGTTAAGCTATTAACTAACTGGGTAGCAAGACAGGTGCCTCAGGTTTTGGATACAGCCGCATTTCCCAAAAAATGAAGTGAGCATCACACAAAAACTGACATATCACAGCAGTCTATGTAACAGGATTTCCATTCATACACTTTAAGAAACGGTTTTAGAAGACAATATTTGGAACAAAATAAAGAGCAATTTAGAGGCCAAGAGGAAGTGTGAGACCTAATTTAAAAGAATTCTGAGAATCAATTTCTGGCTCCTCTGAATAAAGAACAAGATCAAATCTTAGAATGGTGGAAGGGTAATAACTCTGGACTAATTCCACAGAGGAATAAACACTGTCAATGATACATACATCCTCTATAGATCACCTTTTAACCAATGCCGTCATTACATTTTCAGTTCCCGGCACTTGTCCTCACTTGCCATATCCTCTACTATTACACGAAAGACAATGAGAACTGGTGCTTAGTATATCAGATTTCATTTTGGAAAACATAAATTATCAGTATCAATGGGCTATTGAAATACATGTGTGATTCACAGAGAAGAGAAAAATCTTTTGAAAAGGTTGTTAAAAACATGTCCCTTATTTAACAAGAATCTAATAGAGTGCAGAAGCGATTTCTCCAGCCATGCTTATGTAACCCTACAACTCACCTTCCAACCAGACGAAACCAAGGAAACCGGTCATAGAATGGATCTCCTCCTGTCAGAACACTGTCACAGTCTTCAAGAGCGTTGTTGGGCACCTCAGCGGCACGATCATACATCTCCCTCATCAGATCCAGCCTTTGCCTGCAGGGGGCAGCATTACACATTAATCAGAATGCAAATTCCTGACACAATACACAAGCATAGAATCTGTGTGTACACAAGCATAAACTTTATGTAATAGATCTCCAAATCTAAGGGATTAAAGGATATTCAAGGCATATGCTTCCAAATCCCTCAAATATTCTTAAATTGTGTAGTGTAGTAATATGCAAAAATTACCTGAGCTTTTCGAGAGTCCAATAATGTGTGGCTCCATTTTTCTGATCTTGGACTTCTACGGCCACAATGGTACGAGGGAACGGGCTGTTCTCCCATATTTTAGCTGTCTCGGGGGGTAACAGGTCAGGCGGAAGAGGAGAGTACAGTGTATCTGTCAATAACACAAACTGGAACTGAACCTGTAAGTAGATTTAAGAGCACCATTAGGAACCATCAGTACCTGCTGTCATACTTTATGGGCTTAGAAAAATGATTCAGTGCTTTCTACACTCTCAATAGTTTCACCTTCTTCTTTAGCTCCACACTAATGGCGTTAGCCTCTTTGAGGAAGATGGCATTGCCCCACAGAAGGTCTCTCAAAGAGGTGAACTGGTAACACCTCCATTTACGGAAGGCCCACAGTGCCAGTTCTGTCTCTCTTTCAGTCCATTGCACTATGGGTAAAAACATCATTGTAGCTCAACGCTGAATAGTTTCAATTGGGTCATTTTGATCAGTCCTAGCTAACAAGTAATTTGACTACCAAATAAACCCCTTATGGGATTCTGATATGCTGTCTTGCTGTTCTCTCACCTTCCTCCCCAGGTTCATCATCTTCCTCTGCTAAGTCAGGGTAACAACGATCCACCTGTTTCTGCAGGGCTTCTAACTTGCTCTCATAGTCCTGAAAAAGACAATCTAGTTGTCTACACACACTAAAACAGTATCACACATCTGTACAATTCCAGTGGCAAAAGAGTAACTTAATATACAACACAATAATTATTATTATTGAAAAGGTTTCTCTAATGAAGCAATATTTTTACAGCACCACAGTGTACACTGTGGGGAAATCTACAAATGTCTTACACAAAATTTTCTATGTCTATTAAGCTAGGATAGGGACATGTATTGACAGAACACACAGAAGCTTTTAGCTCCTTATTACTTACTAATCTTTGTTGCTCCAGTAGGTTGTTTGCCTCTTCTCTTTCCTTGCGGTACTGATCTTCAAGTTCCTGCAGTCTGGACACACACAGTTAATGAATCTACAAGGTAAGTATTAAAAAATCATATCCTGATCTCACTCTCATTTCAATTACCTCTGATCCATTTCCTGCTTCATATCAATGCCTTGTTTCTCAAGCAGTTCTCTCTGAGCAAACGCCCAATCAACAGGCTCCATTGGAGTCTCGCTGCAGGGCGTCCTCTCACGTTCCTGACGGGCCTGCTCTGGATGGTTGAAGCGGAACACGTGGCTCTTGCCCAAAATAATACGGTTCCCTAAAAAAAGTTTATTTGGCAAAAAATTGGCATAGGTAATGTCAATTAACAAAATGCCCTGTTGTGAGACACCATTCCACAATGCCTAGAAACATTATTGAATGGACAGTGGAAACAGACCTGATCTGAGAACAGTGGCCTCTGTTACCCTCTTCCCATTGACATACGTTTCTGCTCCCTCACACGGCTCTAGTATGACAGCTGTACTCAACAAGAAAAGAAAATAAGATAACTGTGGTCTACGTGCAGTATATGGTCAGTATACATATGTATAGTGAAAGAGTTTAGGTGAGATGTTAATGTTGTAACTTGTTTTATGACTCTCACTGTACTTTCAGCATTATTTTTATTCTGCAGCTTATACTGTCACATAAGGAGAGTAGTGGGAATGCACAAAAATTGTAGTGCACCAAGGACAACTTCTAGTTGGTTAAACTAATGGTGTAACTCTCCCTTATATTTGTGTCCCCCATATATGTATTTGTGATGTTACAAATGCCACAAACCTTCTCCCATAGGTCCAGTAACGCTGGTGAACATGCAGTGTTCCTCCTTGATGAAGTGACCACTCAAAACAATGTCCTGCCTGCTGCTGGCATCTTCTCTCCCTACCCTGATGAAAGCAACATAACAAGGTACTTTAGTATAAATCATACTCAAATTATACACGTGTGCCTTACAACATCAATAGAGAAATAAAGGTACCGCAATTCTGGATTGGAACTAACCTGGTTATTCCATCTTTGATGTAATAAAGCAGACACTCAGACATTAAAGGGTCTTCATTTAAATTCACCAGGTGGGGTGTCTGTAATTTAGGCCCAAAAATACATTTCATTTTCATATCAGCAGGATTTAGGTTCGTATTTTCTGAAGGAAGAACTGATGCTTGCAAGGCAGCAAAGACAAGATCTATTACTATTTCTGTGCATATAGTTTAATGAAAAAAGACAATTCAGTATTAATTTATTATGTTGAAGTCATCACTGTTATTACAAATGACATGCATTCTACCAATCCAAGCATATTTTACACTTTAATCTTGAGTTTTTTCAATATACAAAATAAACTGAGCTAAACTTAAAGCTAAACTTCTCTACAATTAATAAATTGCAAATAAATTGCAGTTTTTCTTTTATTTTAATTAGGGGTTTAGAACAAATCCTAAGCAGAATTTTAACCAGAACCAGAATACCAATACAGTGCTGCTTGCAAGGACTATATAATGTTTAAAAGACCTTAAAGAGAGAAAAACACACTCAATGGTAACAAAACACACATTTCAATTTGGACATCCATCCAAAACAGCATGCTAATATGTTTATTAAGACCCCAGACAGGAAATCTGTTAAAAGCACCACATGGGCCATTATGTTTGAGATTTTGCACTGTCATGCAGCAGTTGCTTTATTTAATGTTACTGTAAGGACTAAGATGAACTGCCACACACCAGCATTCAGCATCAGATAGTAATGAGCAATGTTTTTTTCTAAATAGAAACCACAAATGGTTTTAAAAGATCTCTGGTGGGAAAAGAACATCCAGAGGAACATTAGAACAGTCTTAGAAAGATGCAACCACACAGTATCCATGACAACCAACCTCATTGGGAGAGAACAGCCCAACAGTGTCTATAAAAACAGGCTGAGGTTTTCTCTGCGAGGGCTTCAGACGGGGATGCAAAACATTTAAGGGCTTATTTAATTACTAACACATTAGCCATATTATGCACTTATGTGGTCCATCTGCACAGAAGTATATCACACAAGTGTTTTATATTTCTTTTACCTTTTTAGGTGAAAACACTCCAACAGTTCCTCCATCCTCACGCATGGCCACACCCATCTCAGCCAGCAGTGCTTCTCTGTGAAAATCAATGATTCAGATGGTATCAATCAAACAATCCTATGCATGTTCACAACCATATCACAACTTATTCCTGAGGTATAACTGCCTATCAATCACATACTTCTTCTGTCACATAGCAAATGCTTTCTGAAATACAAACCTGTCCATTCTGATGGCTTCTGTACGACGTAGCTTCTCTTCCCATGTTTCATTGAGCTCAGCAATTATTTTCTCTGTTTCCTAATTGGTATTGCAAACAGTAACACATTACAACATGCAACTAAGTTTATGGTAGATTTATTTCTGCTGTGTGAGTTTTAGTATTGATGGGATATGTGAAATGTGCTTTTGGAAAAAGTTTATGATGTACTGTACAGCGTTTGTATTAAAGCGAACTTACCAATAAAATAAATAAAATTGTTCTTTTTTTCAACCTTGCTGAAAACCTTTGCAAATAGGTTTTTAAGAATGTGGCAGTACTAAGACACAGTAATGCTCACAATCCATATCCTCATTTCTCAGATCCATATTGTCACCTAATTCACATGCAATGAAGTTAAATCAATCATAGAGGCCATTTACATAGTAAACTTAAATGTACAGTAAGGGCAAATTTAGCCATTTAAAAAATGTACAGCTATAAAAAAAACAATATTAAAAATAAAACCCCTTTAATCTGTTGCAAAAAAGGATGATTGGTAGAGATTCATATGTGCTGACAGTTGTATACGAAACCTTAAGTCTCTCAATGGCTTCCTCGCTGCCTGGGCTGAACATGATACGATCATGAAGACTGCTGATGGAGCCAACTCGACTGGACAGGGCGGAGAGAGAGGGAGAGGGGCTCATCCCGGTCATAGCATTGGTCACTGTGGAGAGATCACCCCTTTGATTGACAGCTTGGCCACTATTGTTATTGTTCTTGTAATCGGATAAGTCTGTCAGGGAAGGGGAGAGAGGTGCAGGGGGCGGGAAAGGGAGGGGGGGCAGGGGGTGACAGACACAGAGTTTAGATAGACAGGCAGAAGTGTAAAGAAAAGGAAGAGCAAAAGGAAGGAAAAACAGAGAAGAGAAAAGAGAGCATAGCTTCAAATAAACTGGAATTCAAAGAACCTCAAATGTGGGGAGGAACGCTTGAGATATAAAGAGAGAACAGACAGCCATAGCACAGTAAAAGGAAGAAATAATTAAATAAAACAGGAGCTGTAGCACAGGCACGCGGTAGCATAGAGACACAGCCATTTCAAGCTCGCTGTAATGCTGCAGGCTTCAGTATGCATTTTCTGCAACTCAGTGAGAGCAACCTGAGAGCCACATCTGAAAAATTGAACAGGTGTGCATGCATTGATCTATGCTGTTAAATGACACCAGTTTGTTATCATAATTAATAGTTTATTGTTAGTAATATCATAGTTCACTGTTAGTGTACACTGAGCAAAATAATGCTTGTACTGTTAGTACAATAAGTATTTAATGAGTATTCAGCAGTAAGCAGAGTGTTTCTGGTTTTAACGGCATATCCATGGACCACAGATTGATCACTGACTTAATGAATATCCAAACAAAAATGGCAAGTAATGACTTTATCATTTCTAAACTGTCTTGCCTAACTCTGTGAAACGGCACACGGGTATTCTGGGAAATGTAAAAAGATACCAGTTTTATAAAATGGGCACTTTTAATCTATGGATCAGTTTAAGGTTAGATATTATCTGAGATCTGTATTTTTTACTTATGGGGGACAGAAATAACTTTATACTTTTTTCTTTCCAGTCAAAAAGTCAAGCTCTGTGAGACTAGCAGTGCCTCATTTCTCAGAATGATACACAAACGCTGTATGTAAGGAAATGTTGCATATGGTACAGCTTTAGCATTAGCAATAGCATTAGCTCATATTCCTGCTAAAAGCAAGGAAACATTCCATTCACAGTAAAACAACCATTGCTCTCCTATACACCCCTTTAACAGAGTGAGAAAACAGCACATATTTGGATTTGAGCTACAAAACACATTCACTCTTCACAGCAAATATCCTCCCACATATTCTGTAATTTAATTTGATGCCAGATATCAGATAACACTACATATCATAGATCATCTTATATAGCTGAATAATTACACTAATACCATGTGAAATAATGTAACCCGCTAAATATATATTCTGTAGAAAGTAAAGCTTTGTAATATCTCTGTAACCTTCAGCACAATAACATCTCTCAACTCAGACATAGCTGCTATGGCAACGGAGTGCTTACTTGGCACTACTATAGTCCTAAGAGAACTGCAGACAAATATCCTGGGTACAATATGTGAAGAAACAGTCCCTAGTAACAGATGACTTACTCCTAAAATAAGATGAAGATGCAGTGATATACTGTCTATAGTGGCAGCAGATATTCAGGATTACATAATGCACATTGAATAGGGCACTTACAGCTAATACTCTCTGCTTAAGGCAGTACTGCATGCCAATTCATACAACCTCCCAGACTTGAGATTAATGACACTTTTTCCCCTTTTACATTATCTGTTTGCATAATGGCTGTACCACACACTGACGAAATTATATAAAAGAGGCCCTGAGCATATTTTTTATGACTGGCCAGTGGTAAATGCAAAATGAATTCTCAGGGTTTGGACAGGGTTTGTTGCCATCACCAGCTACTGACAAAACCCTTAGGTAAATAAATATTTATTCACAAAGTTACTGACATGTTTAGGTATACTTTGCATTGTATAAAGAGGATAAGATCAACAAAAGATCCTTACCTGACTGCTAATATCGATATTTTTGCTTTACATTACCAAAGGTGAATTGTGTTACATGGAACGTTGACAAGCATTAGGTTTGATACAGCTGCAGTTAGCAAAAAACAGCCAGCATACATGTAAAGCTTCAGTGAACACCAACTGTCACTCAGACACTCATTTGTCATAAGCCCATCCCACTGCAAAGACTGGAGTGTGGAGGACTTAAAATTAGGTTTGGATGTTGATAATTTAATAATGCTTTACTTTTTATGGTGTAATTTTTGTACATCTACATTTTTTTCACTTCTTCAGCAATGTCTCTCATTATTGTAATTCATAGAAGGCATTGTGAAAGCCAACTGTAGATAATTCGACTGACAGATGAGTGGATGAGTGATATCAATTAGATCATTAGTGTGACAACATTCATCTCGCTTTGCAGTGCAAGCCAAAAGAGAAAGATAACACAAAAAGGAGTGTAAGAAAGAGAGATTACAGCCCTACAGCACCAGGATAGATAAAGCAGCTTCCCGTCTAGAGACCACAACATCAACCAGGGTTATAAAAAAAATTAAATAATAACCAATGAAATAAGCACATATGTCAACAAATTGCTGCAGCACTTTGTGGTAATTTCTGCAGCAGACTTTACAGTAATAATCATTTTGGCCTGAAAAGTTTTTTAATGTATGCTACAAATGTAACTAAGTAAATGTATATTGACTACAACAACTGAACAAATTACAATCTGGGCTCAAAAAGGTCCTCTACGATATAACATTTAACCCAATAACCCATTCGTCCTGGGTGAAAGATGCCCCATTTTTTCCCATTTATTCTGAAAAAATGAATTCAAACTGTAACTATTACATAGATTTAAGACACAACCTTTCCAGGAATTGACAGGAAAATGACTGAAGATTTTGTATGATTAAGAGAATTTTTCTGTCAAACTACTGAATGGACCCTGGAGCTGCAGAGATTTGCTTTATCTGTTAAAAGTTGCCAAAGCACAGAAGTGAGAGTGAGATAGAGCCCAAGAAACACACATTTCAAACCAGTAAAATCTTCAACTGGCCCCCGAAACGCTGAGAGAGAACAATAAATGAAAGATAAGAGTGACAGGGATAAAAAAGAAACAATAGAAAAAGAGAAAAAGACAAAAAAAAAGAGAAAAAGTGAGAAGTTTTGTTAGACACAAAATGACTAAGAGCTTCAGGAAAATCTTAGTCTAAACTTTAGAAAGTCTCTTGACACTGAATTGAACCAAACCCAGAGGGAACTCCAAATCCTGTGTACTAAAGCATTTCCCACTGGGATCAGCATCAAGACACAGAAGGATAAGAGAAGAAACGTGTGATTAGAGAAGAGAGAGAAACAGAATTAGATGTGCCTTGGGAAGAATAGTAGACCCAGAGTACCAACTTAGGTAAATGCTTTTTATTTTTGGATTATCCATAATTATCTATGCAGTTCTCATTTATATAGACAGACAACATGTGGGGTTATACAGACACACAGTGAGAGTTCACTTTTGAAAATTCTTCTATGGAAGCAGAAAAATTAAACTTTTAATATACAGTCAATGTCAAATCTGCATATTTTATTAATGACAAATACAGTTACCTGACAAATACATTTGGGTGCCCAGTCCTGCTCTTGGAGGGCCAGTGTCCTTCTCAGTTTAGCTCCAACTTGCCTCAGCGCATCTGCCTGAGAGTTTTTAATCTGCCTATAAGACCTGGTTGAGGATGGTTTGATAATGGTTGGAACTAAACTCAGCAGGACACCTTCAGGAGCAGGACTGACCAGGCCGTCTATAGTGACTATAGTGCTGAATTAGATTTTCAATGGGGACTTTTGAATCCCAGTCTTGTATATGTGAAGTACTAGTCTTTTGAACCATATAAACGATAGAAATGTCACATGTGTTGCCTGGAGGTAATGTTTTTGAAACAGCAAATGCACTTACTCTCAATGATGTCACCCAGGCCCTGGGCATAGAGGAGGTCCTTCAGACGGGACACCTCATCTTTCAGCTCACGCACCAGACGATTATTAGGATCTTCGTTGATCACAGCATTACAACGTATCTGCTTAGCTCTGTCTGCATACCTGCATTAAAATAAAACACTGTGTTTTTAAAATGCTGCTTTTCACATGATTACTGCACAGAAAATATGGAGGCAAAGGAAAGTGAACTAAAACAAGATCGCTGTTATTTATTGCACACAAACACTACTCATAGGTGACTCATGGCCAATTACTCAGCAATGTTACTGCAGACCAGCTTCTTTGAAGGGCATTTGAAGCGTGAGGCAGGTGTGTGGAGAGGGAACAGATATGTACCGATGTACCGCTTTGGCTGTCTGCACATTAATCAGCTCATTTAAAACCTCAGAGAGAGAAAAATGATGGGAAATGGGTGTTTACTAAAGCAGCGCACCTGAGAGTGCTGAGGGTCTCATCGTAGTTGATGTCAGCTGGGCTGAGAGCAGCAACCATTGCGGTGCGTGAGTTGCCACCTGTGTGAGGTGAAAGGTCAAGTGTTTAAGAAGCCAGGATAAATTAAAATTCATGTGAAATAATTGCTTTGATACTTACCAAGGTTTTCTCTCAGCAGCCATGTCAAAACAGAATCTCTGTACGGAATAAAACTTTCCACTTTCTTCTTCTTTTTGTTCTATGTGAAAAATCGTGAGTGAAAATTTTTTTTTTTACGCTGTTATGTACTTTTATTACATTCCTGCCAAACTTCAATAATGAAATAGCAGCTTTATGAACATAGCAAGACAGACTGGCATATAAAGTGTTATACCTTGTTTGATCCAGAGTCCTGCAAATACAACAAGTGATAAATTAAATTGCATGTTATTAAGCTGGCCAACACTGAACTCTTCATGTACGAAACAATAAATCTTCAAGGCAGAGCAAAACAAAACACTTACCACCTCAGCCAGAGCTGAAATTACTTTTCCCAGGGTGGTGAGTGATTTATTGATGTTTGCCCCTTCCTGTGAGGATTGGATAGGACAATGAAGACAGGATTAAAACAGAAGTCAAACTTCTTGCTGTTGTACAAAAATGAACTCCAACTTTTACTTTGGTGAGATGAATAATGTTTAGAAAAGAGAGAGATACTGTTGAGATACTGTTGCTGGGTTTTTAAGCAAAAACACATGTTCAGGGATATTCCAAAAAAGATACTAAAAATAAAATAGGGGGCAAAAGAGAATACAAGTGAATTTAAGCAATGCTCACTTTGAGGCGAGTGCCTTTGGCTCCAGTGGAATCTGCTCTCTCGCTGCCGGCTAAATCCACCAGACTGATTTTGCTGACCTGCCCGAGAGGTTCAATGATTAAACATACTGAGAAACGTATCGCATTTCACATCATCCATACGGAATAATGTCTCAATGTCAGAAGTCATCCAGAACAACTGCAAAACAGCTCTGGACCACAACCAGACTTGTTGGGTGATGGGAGCAAAGCTGTCCTGCATCACTGTTTATTGTGACTGATAAGGTCTGTAATGTGTAAGAGCACAGACCTTTTCTGAAGTGTTGTCTGTTTCTGCATCATGTCGCTTCTGGGTGAAGATGATGTTAAAGACAGCGTGGGAACGGCTGCTTGTTTCATTCATGTTAGTAGCAGCCACAGTCCTAAATGACAGGTGATGGTAGAATATTACTATTCAGCAACAATATGCATATGATACTTACACTCTGAGCTGTAATATAAAAAGCACAACAATGTGTTTCACTGATACATTAAGAGTCAATCCCTAAACAATATAAACATTCATCATACACTGTTAAAATTCACATAAAAATTCTCTATACAGCAATATAAAACTACTCTAATACAGTAATTAAAAGGTAATAGCATAGGAAGACATAAAGTCTCTGTTTGTAATCTAATTAACAAACAAATTTCAGAGCTTCTATTATTTATTCCACTCAGTTTTCCTGTGCTATGTCAACGCCTTGTTACATAACAGGCTAAAAATATGGCGTAGGAGGAAGTGTGTGATAATGAGTCTAATGTATTTTCTGGGGTGAAAAACACCTTAAGTCCAATTAGAGAACTGAGTTAGGTAAAAGGAATGCATTACAGCAATTTCTGGAAATAAAAGAAAAAAATACATTTATCACAATACATTTACATTTATTTACAATTTAGTCTTTGACTACTAAAACCACATTTACTTCCCTATCAAAAATGTATAATTATAATTTGTAAATTGTACATTTTGGTGTGAAAGCATTGAAAAGTAGTTAGTAGTATGAGTAGTTTGACAAGTCCTATAATTTATGCTAAGTAGCCACATTTACTGTAAGTGTTTACAGCCATCAACAACAAACCAAAAGGATCCATTTTGGAATTATGAGTGTTTCCAAACAAACAAAAAATTGAGTTTGAGGATGCAGTAAACAGATCTAAGTAGAGTCTTGGAGTTGCCATCTATAATTAGAGAAACAAAGCAGGAGAATCAGGAAAGAATAGAATAGAATATATATATTACCTGGCCTTATTTCCTGAGTCCATTAGGTCTTGAATATCATTATATGACGTGACAGCGAGTTTGGATAGATCCTCTACATAAGGCCCTAGTAAAGGATGCTCTCGCACACGCAGATTTCCTTTGTTTTTGGGGTTCAGAAGATCTCGCACCCGCTCACAGTATATCTCCATATAACTAACCTAAATGCATAAACAGCAAAAAAGCTAAATACACAATTATATAATAAATTGCATACAGAATGATATGCTAACAACTATTTTACTAAATTTTACTGTGGAAATTTAGACAGTAAAATGTACATGTAAATCATGTTTATGCATATTCAAGAAAACTAATTTCACCAAATAAAATACATAAACAATTAAAAAGCAACAAAATAACTTAAACACGCCTCACCTCCACAGAATAGGACATATTGTTATCAGTATTGTTGTCATTAATCTTGGTGAAGAGGTCTTCACACAGCTGATGGTTTAAAAGAGGGACAGACATAAACATAATAAAAAGAACAGTTAATGAATAATCCTTTCTCCTTTCACTCTCATTAGGAGAGTGCTTACTGGTCTCAGACACTGTTTAGTTGTCATTTGACTCAGTTTGACTTGATCTCCTCCACACTGTTTCTGATTATCAGTTTTCTGTTTATACAGCAGTGGCCATGTGACAGGAGTCACAATATGTTCTTTATATAGACAAAGAAGCCAGTGGCATATATAAACAGGCATCTTACCAGTGGGATGATTCCTTGCTGGTCCTTTTCCTGTTTGCCCATCATAGTATAGGATTTTCCAGCACCTGTCTGGCCGTATGCAAAAATGCAGACATTGTAGCCCTCAAAGGCATGGAGTAACATTTCCTCTCCGATGTCTCTATACACCTGCTGCTGAGAAGCATAGTTGATGTCCTCTGGCTGATGAGAGATGATAACAAATACATGAGATCTTTATCACCCAACTTATGTAGAAACAAAATCAAAAGCATTGTAACTATTCCATATCAGCCACATTTAATGCATTCTGCTGTCATTAAAGAAATAGTTAACCTAAAAATGATACTATTTACTAAGCAACAGGATTCAATCTTATATGACTACCTTTTTCAACAAAGAAAAATGATGAAGAATCTAAAGACCACTGTTCCCATGTAATGAAAATGAAAACAGTTAAAAATAAATATACAAGTCAGATTCTGAAAATCTTGCACTAATGTCTAAACTGTTTACAAATGCATTGATACATGTTGCCTTTTCAGACATCATTAAACCTGATGTGTTAGACATGCACAAATGCACACATGTATCTTCAGAAGCCATGTAATAAAGTACACAGGTCATAAGGGCTGCTTTTATGTTATGAACAACACAAGTAAATGATAGCAGAAAGTCTTTTAATGTTGCTTTTCCCACAATGCAGGTATTTTATTATTTAAATTATTGACATTTTTTATACATTTCCTCTGACTCACCGAAGTATGTGACCAATAGGAGTAATCAAAATTGAAGCTCTTTGTTTCTTTGGGCGCTTTGGGATTGATGATAGCTGAAATACAGAAAATAGAGCAGAGAGTGAATGAGGATAATAAAGCATACTAGAAATCCTGAGTGGACACCCAATAACTAGCTGTCAGCCACTAAATGGCCACCAAACTGAGGAGTGCTGAGTCACTGTAGTCTTTATAAACAAGTCCACAAGAATGTTTTCTAAACCCTGCTGTTCTTACCTATGGTAAATGAAAGTCATTACAGGGAGGCAGGAATCTGATAAGACAGTAATTAAGTTTACATGAATATGGTAATGGGTGTAAATGAAAATGACCTACTGAGGAAGTTCTGAATCATCTGATCTTTCATTGTCATGGTAAAGCCTAATTAGAAACATTAGTAAGTATCATTGCTTGATTGTCATTTTATATAGAGAGAGAAGACTAGAACTTTATATAGAGAGCAAAAATATGATATTTCAGGTAAGTTATTATATTATTCGCGATTTATCAACCTCACATACCCCTCATCACTCAGTTTTATACAAAAAAATACCATCAAAGGTAGCAAAATCAAACAGGCACTAGTGATCCCTAAACTCCTAATTTGTGTGGTAACCTGAAGAATAACTGTAAAATTCTCCTACACATGCAGAGCAAAAACACGCAGTACTGATTATCACTCAAATTTCACTCAAATCATGTACCAGCATTTAAATTGCCTCCGCAATCATTTCCTGTGGGCTTATTAGTAATCTTCATAATGTCAGTGTTGCTCATAGATATGTCACATGGCATTGCGACACCACAGCTTAGAGTTTGACAGCCAATATGAGCATACAATTCTGAGGGAACATACCGGCCCTGTTCTGAAATACATCACAGTTGATATATAATAGGATGTGCAAAGTTCCATTTAAAGCAAAAATCCATTTAAAACCATGTAAACCTATATATACATGTATGCATGTAATACACTAAATTGTCAAGGAGTCAAAACCTCCAACAGCAAAAACATGAAAAGGACATTTCAGGTGTATCTATTTTTAGTATATGGCTGAGCAACATTTACTGAACTGAGACACAGTCAAGCAGCAATGACAAAACCTATAAACACTCCCAGTGATTTTGCGCAAACCAACACAAACCATATATCAAGCAGATGTGATCACAACAGAACAATATAATTTGTAGAGGTCAAAACACACAATGTTTTGACCTCTAAAGAGAGCATTACACAAAAATGACCTTCAGAGCGATGATATGTTGAAAAGGATTCTACTAAGTAAACACTAGTATGTTTCTCCTGGGAAACTTGGTCAATGAACATTTTTATTATATTTTATACACTGCAATGACCTTTAAAAACATTGTTCACCACAATAAAGTCCTGTGCTAATGACAAATAACTGTTTAATGTTATTATGTCTTTTAATAATTTTTTTAATAATTCCCTTCAGTTTATTCAAAAATATGTGGATTTAAGGTATATTTCTGAAATCATGCTCTGGCAGTATTTGCCAGTTTAAAAGTCATTTTTGCAATTTTGTTATTTAAAGCTTGTTTGCCTCTCTACAGCCATCACTATTTATAATGTAAAATTACAAGGTAATTATTTTCTTCATATGGATTGGATGGATGGACTTTAAATTCTAAGCACCCGCTATAAGAACAAGCTACAGCACTCCATCCCTGTCAGCACACCAGACATGCTGTATAGCAGCCTGAATTTCTTTTAACTGACTTAAAAAAATCAAATCTGACAGCTTTAATTATACATCATTATTACTAGCTTACCATTGCTAATCAAGTTTCAAACACTGTTATGAAGTTGATCTATTATGGACTTTATTTCTTATGCTTAATAACTTATTTTTGCTTGCTTATTTTTAATGAAAAAGTTACTGATTGCAGCTTTAATAATAGGTATTTTGTCTTTGTGTACTGGTTAAAGCACTTATGACACTGACATGCATTAGCCTTGAAACCCCAAACATTACTGGGCACATAAAAACAATCTCTATCTGTCTATTCCCCTCACACACCCACAAAACACATAGCTGCCAAGTATCAGAAGAACATGTCATTGTAAAATCCCTTTGTATAAATCCATTCCATTTTTTTCCAACTAGCATCACTCAAGCAAAGACTCAACTCATCTGCTAAATGTAACAGCCATAAACAGGGATCCAAAAATTAAATCTAATTCATTCCCCAATAATAAAATTGGGGGACTGAATTGTCCTAATCTTGTGATCTATTAATTATGAAATTGCAATATTGTAAATTTGTGATCTCATACAGATGGAGTTCCATTTACAACTAAAACACATCTAAACATCATACATTAACCAACACCCTGAGGCTCTGTTATGTAACACAGGAAGCCCCATTATAAAGCTGAGAAGAGCCAGGATACAATTTAATTTAACACAGATTCTGTTTGGCTGTCTTTTACTCTTAGGATGCTTTGATGGTAAGTAATCTTTGGGCCAAATTTCATTTTAGGGAGGAGTATTCCTTTAAGGACTTGCAGTGAAATAATTAACTTCTCTCAGTAAAGCAGGCCCTTTTAAATCAGTCTATACATCTGTTTCAGTCTTTCTAAGCAGTGCAGTACCGGCTGTACATATGAATTATAATAATAGAGCCCCAGAGCCCTGAGGTCATCATTTGTCATCAGTATAGAAGCTGTGCCATGGTACTTCTCCTGCAAGTTACAAAATTTTGTTTGCGTGTGTGCCAAATGGTCTTCCAGCTGAAAACATCTGGGAACATAATATTTTTCTGCACCCGTTACTTTTATAAACCAATTCATTTGAATTTTACCTCAATTATTTTAATTTAAAGCAAGCCCAAATAAAAGCAAGCATTCTGTTTAAGAAGTGGCTTGGACTAAAAATTAAATTATAATAAAATTCTATTTTTTGTTTATTTATCGATTATTATTACTTTATTAGAATTAAATGTTAAAGTTCACACAAAAATCCTTAAAGCTAAATGAATGTAATTTATGTGTGGTTGGTTTCAGTAGTAATGGTTTATAAACAGATATAGGATATATCACATATATTTGTAATTCAGACATTAAGCTGTGAAAATGTAAAGTACAGACTACACTGATTGTAAGCATTCTACTAGCACAGGCTGTTGCTAGGAGCCCAGCAGGTCACATTGTCCTCTTTGTGGTGGAAACTCTGGGTTTGGAGTCTACTAACCAATAAAATCAGTGCTAACGACACTAACCTTGACTCGACACTGCTTGAATTATTCATAGCAGTCATGGTGTTTGATTTCAATCTGACACCCTGATCTGTTTTGTTTTGCACCATAAAGTTGGCTGTTGAAACACAAAAAAATCATATATTGAGGAGTAGATGACCAACCATGGCCTTGGATTTTAGGTATCAAACTCATTACTTTTGCATACACTGCAATTGTAATGGAGGCCAGCTAGTGAGTTAAAAGCTAAGCAAAAGCTGTGTTTGTCCCTGTTAAAGTATCCATGTCCAAGACTACCATGCCAGACTGATCTCCAGTTCGAGCAAGAGTAAGACCCTGAGTAAGACCCGCTACAGTTATAGTGGTGCTGTGACCTGGATTACAGTGGGAGTTAGAAGGTAAACGTAACAGAGGCCAGTTAGTAAGTACAAAGCTGTGGAGTGTGTAAACCTTACTCCTGTTTTTAAGAGGTGCTCTAGTGACAAACTCTAGAGGTCATGGCCTTTAAATTCCTTGTCAGAGCTCCTGACTCCAATTCCTGCTGATCACCGGCTTCATTCAGAACAGGAATAAAACCGGTTACACAATGATTCACACCCAGCCATCGTTATAGGTTTGATTGAAGTGGTAAGTTTTTTGATCTGATAGGAAGGATTGTAATCACCTTTAATGCCCACATACAGACATGGTGATTGCTGATGTGTGTATGTGTTGTGTGTGTGTGTGTGTGTGTGTGTACCGTGACAAGGAGTTTTCATTTCAGGCTCAGTTGTTTCAGGTTTCAGTCTGATAATCTCAAATGAGATCTTCGTTAATTCTTGTAAGCAACAAAACAATCACTTAGCACTCCCATTTTAAAATGTCAAAAAAATGTGCTAATCTATAGAAAAAATAATTACATTATTGCCAGTGAACTATTCCATTTTTCCACAATAGCCAGTTCAGACAAATTTAAACAAACATAAAACATTGAGTCATCTTTAGCTGAAGACGTCACAAGCCTCAATCAACAAAAGAGTTGAGATCAGAGGAGAATCATTTAGTGCTATAATTGACATGACAATCAAATCCATGCAAACTCTTATCTAATAAGATTTTATCAAGTGAACAATTTGCTATCCTTTCCAAACGAAGGTCAGCCTCATGTATAATTACTAGGCTGTCGACTGAGAACATCACACAGAATTTACAGCACCACTGAGGCTAATAAAATCCTATGCCTATGACATTTGCAAGACAAGAGCATTTGACTGTATCTTATATTTTTATAATCTTAAATATAAGTATTCTTGCTCACAAGGAAGAGATCTGATATCTTCTTTCGCTCCATAATGAGATTATTTTCTACACAAAAGAACCGTGTAAAAGAACTTTCTGAAGGTCTGTGTAAGCAGCCCAATGGTGCCTCAGTTATAGCAGGTTAGCATAAGCCAGCCAGAGCTGCCAAACACTCCAGCTTTGCACCATTCTACAGCTTTGTGGGAACTCGGCTATTGACCCACCTCAAACTGGCAGTGGTGACAAAGCAGCCAGCATGGAGCACAAAAGAGACTTTTTTTGGGCTCAGACTCCCACCAACAAGCAGTTATTTACACCCACAGATTGCTACTGGGACTGGCGTCTCTCCAAATTCTCTAACTAAAATGGCTCTTTCATGACATCATCAATCCTCTCACCCTATAATCCAAAGCCTGTCAATCTACCAAGAATTAATTTTTTATTGTGTTTTCCCATGTGATTATATATATGTATATAATCAGTTGTGCAATTACTCTTAAGTTCTCTCAGGTAGTGCTTTTAAAGGCATGACCCCACTTGTACAAACAAAACATGTAAAGGTCAAACATGTTAAGTAATCAGCGGTTTCTCACATTAGAATTTGAATAAATCTCCATTACACCACAATGCTGTGTCTTTAGACAGCCCAGTTTAAATAGCTATTGTGTTGAGGGCTTTAAAAAGAAGGTCTTTGAGTGGACCCTGAATAGACACATGAAAACCAAACAGACTGCCAGTGCAGGTTATCATGCATTGTAAATTGATTTTATGCTCTGTACTGGCTTACAGCACTGCTGCGCTGAGACAAGATGTGTGTTCAGGAGTTTTAGGAAGATGATAGGCTGCCACAGAGATGATGATGAGAAACAGATGGAAAATCTAACATTTATTTACCATCCAACTGAAATACAGTAAAGAAATACAGAAATAAAGTATTTGGGACAATTACAGTATATAAAACAGCTACTAACAACAACAACTACTAAACATTTTATATTCTTTTTCTCACTGTACTATTAAAATGTTTAATGAAAAACACATTGATAAACTGAAACATCATGTACCTGACAATTAAAACTGTTACTGCACAGTGCTGATGTAATCAATGTCATCACACATACTCATTTTCCAACAGCTGAGCTGGGAAAATGGCAGGGGTAATTAAAAGACTGATGTATAAAGCCTCTTATCATTATTTACTCCTATCTCTCTGTAACAGTGCAATATTTACATCCTGTCACATTAGCTCAGTGTTGAAAACCAACAACAACATAAATAACATCTGACAATTGGTTTGATGCTCATGCTTAATTCAGTGCACACCACTCAACAAAATCTGTAAAAATAGGGCAACTGTATGAAGGAATTTTCTGTATTTCTACAGCTGTCTGTATTTCGAAATTTTGCACTCCATTGTGTTGTGTTTTGTGGTTAAAATGCCTAGATAAAAATATAAATTTCAGTAAAATTAACAAACAATGTCCTGGCACAAAATTACCAGGAATATTTCTGTTTTTTATAGTGTTCCTGCATACATTAAACCCTAGTACGGCAATATGATGGTGTAAGATTACATCTGCTATCATCAAGAGTCTTTTAGTTTCATTCTCACATTCACAAACAGCAAAAGGTGTGGCTACAAAACAGTTTGAAGGTTTTTAATATAGATTCTTTGGACCCACTGTAGTTTTTAAATTAACACTCTTAGCATTTTAACAACAGTTATCTGAGGTTAAGAGACAATAGTAGACATATTGTTTGTCTCAAGGAAGGTAGAAGAGAGGAAACTAAATTAGGCCAAACTTTAAATATTTCACAAGCACTCATACATTATTGACCAATGGCGTTGCCTTGCCTGGTAGATAGGAAATAAAATCTCTCTCCAGTCTCTTATCAGTTCCATCAATTTCCTCTCGATTCTGAACACACTAACATCCTGTATTTCTAAAGAACCTCTAAATGTTTCTAATGCATGATGACAATCAGCTTTAAATGTCAACCATCAAAAGAAATGACTTATGGCAGTTGAAATTCACAATTTCTGAAATATAGTTTAGAGGCATTTATATTTATAGTTTATAGTTTAGAGCATTTATAAGCTAGTGTATTTGTAAAAGGCTATTTCGAAAAAAACTTTTATCCCATATGCACATTTAAAACGTACATTATTTCAATTAAAATATATGTCTATTACCTGCATTCAACTACCAATGGCAAGTAGCAAATCATGGTTTGTGGCTATGAGCCTTTTGATTTAAAAGAAAGTAAAACCCTTTTATGTCCTGTTCAAACTTATTTTCTCAATACATCAAAACAGTAAAGAAAGCTTAGATCACAAAACACATCATCTACTTTTAAATATTTAAGAGTTGTCTTAAAAAACACTTCTGAACTACTTTGAAAATTATCACAAGTGGTTGCAAAATCAAAAACAGTAAAAACTGGCATATTAAAAGCTGAATACTGCGATTTACATTTGTAGTGGTCGTTGACATAGCTGGCTGTCAACATCCCGTTTTATATCTGTTTAATAGCTCTCAGTTTCTGAAGCCCTATTAGATTAATGGCTGAATATTAAATTAATAGATCAGATCAGATTCGTCAGTGTGTTGATTCACTTGTACATCAGTGAATCAGTTATTTGCTGGCCCACAATCACTCAACAGGGCTGCCCTTATGAAATCACTGCTGATGAGTTCAAACTCTCAGACAGGGCCCATAAAGAAAACACATGCAGGAATAAACAACAACCTTCAGATACACAATAAAGGTGGTGTTTAATAAAGCAACGTGTTTTGGGTAGATATAAGCTCAATATTGTATACATGATCTCTGGGTCTCAGTTGTAGTGGGATACAACCAGTACTTACTGGTAGTGTTTCCTGACATCTGGATGATGCACTTGCTTTCTTTACTAATCTCCCGAGAGTTGAACGGGCGGACTCTCACCGCCACCTTCACTGAGGCGCCTGCCATGGTGCCTCTATGTGTTTGCTGAGGGCTCTCCTCTACACGGCCAGGTCAATGCTCACACCTGTCAAATAAGAAAGGATTTCATCAAACAGAAGCCTGGAACAACACTAACTGGTACACAGTATGTAATTACATTTCAACAATCACAACTGTATTTTAGTTAAATTTTACTTTTGGCTAGTGTTCAATTACACAAGTCAAATACAATTAGTACTACATTAAAGTGACATGTTGTAACAGACAATTTTAAACTATTAAATAAGGTCTTAAAAGCTGCATTCAAAATTATAATAAAATAATAAGCAAAATTGTATTAAGCATATTATGAGATAGGAATAAAAACATGCCATACAGCTTTGTGGAAGTATTTGATGTAATCTACCCTTTTATCAGCAAAATTATCAGCAATTAAATTACATCTTATTTTGCAGCCACTGTAAATCTTAGCTGCCTATTACCATAGCAACCTATGACAATTTCTGGATCTAAAAAGAAGTGGATGACAGGCATATAAAGACCTATTTAATCTAAAACAAAGACAGTTAGCACTAATTCAACTCGTAGTGTTAGTGGCCTATGATAAGGTTATATAATAACTCCATATAATACAAAAAGGAATATTTGAATGCTCAGACAGGAAAGTTTGGTTTATATGACAATAAAGAACATGCATGGTCAGCTATTGATTCAGAGATCAAGAGACCAAGCCCATCTAGCAGCAACAAAAGAAATGCATGACTGGCTAAATGTGTGGTGCGCTGCCTAGGATTACAATAACAGAGCCAATAACAGAGCTGGCTGCCACAAACTCATACTGTAGTAAAGCTCAGCCTCTGTGTGGGACCAAAATGGGGGTACAATTAATGTGTCAAGGGAAATTTGTGTCCTGTAAGCCCTAATCTTCTTTTCAATGAGTTCCACTGCTGATTATCCATGTGTGCTTGTTTGCTTTAGTACCAGGATGTTTTATAAAATAAAAAAATGCAGTGATCTTCTGTGAGCGAAATAATGCAATTTTCATTTAGACTGACATCACACTGAGTCACATTCTGGTGTGTCAGAAGGAGTCTACAAAAGGATTCTCATAACTCTAGTCTTAAGTAGACTCCTTACACATGAAGCTAAAGACATCATGTTTATGGAAGTTCAAAAATCTGCAATATTTATTATTTATTTCTATTAACTGATTCACTTATATCAATTTCAGACATTTGGTGTTTAATCTTAAGTAAAGACTAATGACTTACAAATAAACTTTGTCCACTCATATCAGATAAAAAAAAAATCATATCAGATAAAAAGAAAGAACAAAACATTTGGACAAATGAACTAAACAAATGCTAAACTTGTATTTTAACTAAATTCATAACACTGTTAAAAATGTTCAACCACATACAAAATGTTGAAGGTTGTTGCCTAATTAGAATTTGTCAATCATTAAGTTTGACAAAATTAAAAACATAAACCTTTTTATATGCCTCATATCAATCAGGATTTATCAGCTCATAATATTTATTACATTATTTATTACCTTTATTAATAACATTCCAAAAATATTAAATACAGTATAATTAAATAATATATTTAATTAAAAAAGTTATGCATTTTTTAATTCCTGGATAATGAATAAAAATATATTTATCTCGCTTAATTTATTAAAACTTTACCCGACAAACTGTACGATCATGATGCATTAGCTACGATCAAGACGCTACTGTATGGTAGCCAGCATACAACGAATGACACGGCATTACCCTTCCTGCACTTTAAAACATGTACACAATGACAGAAGGCCATTATTGTGGAAAGCATCTGTTCTGATACTCAATTAAACACTTCTCTTTTCCATAATAATATCTGTATTTGTTGACAGGCTCTGAATGGCCGCACCCCGCAGCAGTCCCACCCAGGTGACCCAATACCAAATAAACAGACAGAGCCTCATTAATACTGCATTATTCTTGAGAACATAGTAACAATTAAATAATTCTTACCTTAACAATGGTGCTCCTCTGATGCTCCTGGCTATTGACAGCTCAGTTTCCCCGCCTGTCTCCTGTACTGATTTCCAAATTCTCGTTTTCAGTGTTCCCTCTGATATGTCGAACACAATCTTCTTTCACCTCTGTTTAACAGAGGCTACTTACTGTTCCAGGAAGGTATTGTGTAGCTGGTTGCCAGTGAGGCCTATATGTACAGAAGAAGGTTTTCTTAGAGCAGAGATCTTTTGGAGTGCCCTGTAATGTAGAAGCCAAAATGGCTCTGCTGGCTGCCTACAGCAGTGATGCTGAGACTGACTGAACCAGTGACATCATCACTGAGGAAGGCACAAGCATCAATGCAGTAGAGAGAGAGCGAGAGGGGGAGGAGAGACAGGGATGGGGGTGGAGAATGTGAGATTAGATCCCCTTCAGAGCACAGCACACACACAACCACACACACACAGTTGTGCATAACCTGTTTAATACATGGGATTCCATGGATAATGTTATGGCTGCATGTGTGAGGTAGGAATATTAGCACCTTGTCACTATTATGATTTTAAAGAAATTAAACAATATTTGTAGTAATGAGTTCATTTTTGCTACAAATAAAAGCATGAATCACAATTTTAAAATTGTGTGAATAACAATTCATAAGAAATCTCAATGCCTGTGTAATGGAAAAAAAATATTTATTATACAGTATTTATTAAGGACAAAAATTATTTTTTGACAGGATTAGGCTATTTAACTACACAGTTTTAGGAATTGTCACTCAAATATTACATTTAAATATTATCTTTGCGCATACAAGGAGTACATAGAATTGCAAACAACTGTAAATATTATTTGGCCTCATTGGCCTTTCCTCTGGACTATCTGTCAATGAGAATCAGCTCTCGGGTGGGATTACTCTCACTTCACAAACTGTTAGAGAAAATTGGTCTGTGCTTTCCCCACAAATCCAGTAAACCCATGTAACACATTCACAAAGGAGGCTTGTCCCTCTGACATTAATCCACCTCTGTTCCTCTGACTCAGCCTCTGCATTTTCTGGTGTCAGAAAGTGAATTACAGACTGAACGTGTTATATTGTGAATACAAACTGGCTTTAGTGGGTTTCTAGTAATCTGGTAATTATTTTAAAAAGTACACTTTAAAATATTAAGTCTTATTAAATAATAATTAAAGGAAAACTATAAACTACTGATGAAAATATCAATGTAATCTGTGTCAGAGTAAAATGAAAAAAAAAACAAGATATAAAAATGTTAAGATCATAATTAAACTAAAAAGTATTAAGAGGTTATTTTGCATATGATATAAAGTTAAAATGTGCACTGTATGTAAAAACACAAACAGACCAGAATATTAGTTCTTTAAAAGCTATAACGATGATAAAGTGTTTGAACAGGTCACAGGAATTGTTTGGTCTGTCTGTATACAATAGAGGGAGACCATCCAGAACCTACCATGGCAGTGGCCTCTTGGGTTTCACCCATATTGAATGCAAAACAATACAGTTCTCTTCTCAAGAGCTTGAAGTTGACTTCATCTAAGACTCAATATTGTGTTATTATTCCTGACATACAGTTCACTTTATTTTGGTCTCACACCTATGTCTGGTCAACATACCATCTAACTTTTGAAGTATCCAAGGCAGCACAACCATTATGCATATACAGTCGTATGTTACATACGTGTACTCACACATCATGCACATCTACATCTACCCAGTCTTAATTTAAACTGAGGGATTCATCCCTATGGACATAATCACTTGGGAGTTCAAAACCTCTGGTGTCTAACTGACTATGAGGTCTTTGCAAAACAAAAATATGTCTTTTCTAATGATTGGGCATTTATAAGCTAGGATAGATATTATTTCTTTTTTATCAACCTGATTTGCAACAAATTGAGGGGGCAATTTCTCATACCTTTAATCCTCTTTTGATTAGATACAGATTTTCTTTTTTCTTTTTATTGAACTGACCTCTGATGCACAGCAGAAACTAGACCAGATTGATGCTTTATTTACAGACAGGATTAAAAGAAAAAAAATTGCAGAGAATACTTATTACAATAAGTCATGCTGTCTTTGGGCAGAGAAACAAAGACAGCATGACATCATACTGTATATAATTTTTCTTTATGTAAGACAACATACATAACTTTTCTTTAATCCAATTGGCTCTTCATCTATGCATTTAGGCAACCCCACCCCCTCTGTTACTGGCAAGTTTAGTGGCTTAAGGGTTAAAACATGACTGGACTATATTGCCACTAAAATTGTTAGAAAAATTATGCCATTGTTCATTTTATTATTTTATTTATAGATGCCAAATACAATATCTAAGATTTTATTTTGATTTTGGAAAATGTCAAATTTCTTGGATTTGTTCTGCTACATGCCTGCAATTGAAAGACACAGCAGGCACTGAGGAACAGCATTCAGTTTTACAATAGCAGTCTGAACAGTTCCTTGTGTCTGCTTCTGTTTCCCTCTGCCTCTTTTTCCTTCCCAAACCTTCCTGCTCCTGTGTCTCAGCTCAGTAGAGCAATGCCTTGAATAATTCATTCAGCTAAAGAACTTCTGGTGTGGGCCTGATGTCTGATGTGGCCTTAAAGGGACAAGCTTTCTACAAGAATAAATACTGTAGATACAATCATGCAGTATGTGCTAGCTTGCTTTAAATGTTGCTGTAAAGGTTTTCTTTATTAAACTTTAAAAGCTGTAACACTACTATTCAAAACACATACTAAACAAATTCAATGTCACTGCACCACAATATCTCTTTGCTGTTGGTGATCAATTATCTAGGAAACCAATTCTATAAATCTATAAATAAAAAAAATTGACCAACCAAAGTATTTAATGGTATAAGTATAGGGGCTTACTGTAAACCATTTGATTTTATTTAAAGCCGACTGTATGTTTTAGCCGAAGAAAACAAGACATAGAAGAAGGTTAAAAACCTTTTGTCTCGCTTCTAAAATTCCTGAAGGCCAATAAGTAGAGGTACACTGACCCCAGAATTTAACTGTCTGCTTTTACGGACAGTTAAACACCGAAGCTCATATAAACTGCATAAGATATAGTGGGCTTAGTGCAAAAATAGAGCCAGGTCAGTGATCCATTGTCAGTGCTGTGCTAAGTGAGAGGGTTTTGTATGGAGAAGAAATATGACCTGCAGTTATCATTATAAAAGGAAAGATTGTGTCTCATTTGAAAGCTTCACTGCACAACTGGCACAGCTGAAGAGGTAAACTAATCTGTACAGCATGGGACATACACCTCCTGCTGGAGACTAGAGGCACTGCAGTTTCTGTGGACAAATTCAGTCATTTAAAAGGTCTTTGTTCTTCAATTACTGAAAACATTGGAATTTTATTTTGCGATCATTTTATATTTTATATATAAATTTTAGATATATTATGAAACATGCTTTGATTTATAAAAGGCGGTTTATTGGCAGGTTTTATTGTACATTTACATCTTTTATTTAGCAGACTAGAGATGGTGGAGTCTCTAAAATGCTGCGTAGCAATAGTGTGAGAAGCCATATGCTTAAATAACTGAACCCAGAAACTGTGTATATTGAGAAAATAAGAGGAACTGATCCTTAAGGATCAGGTCAGCTAATATAACAATGATTTCTTTCCTGTCCATGATACCATAAAGAATCAGCCTGTGAGATGTGAGATGAACCAGTTGATTGCAGGTCAAGTAATGCCCAGGTTGGAGAGGGTGAGATTTCTTATAGATGTGAGGGGATTGGGTCAAAGGGGCAAGTGTTAGAATGGTTGGAATGGAGAATATATGGGATGTCGGTCTCAGTGAGGAGAAAAAAGGGATGGAGGAGTATAAAAAGGTAAAGAGGGGTTGCTGAATTGGTTAAGGTTAATAAGGTTGAATAAAGTTGCCACCTTATTGGTGAAGAATTTGGCAAAGTCATTAGCAGTCAGAGATGTAGTGAGGGGAGGTGAAGGGGACTAAGAAGAGAAAAGACTAGTTGGCGGCTATTGCTGATCTTATTTTGAAGGTAGGTAATTTTGGCAATGGGGATGCTATCAGAAAAGGAAGAGAGGAGAG
>JBAJNP010004994.1:0-27883 GCA_036877545.1 Yasuhikotakia modesta | reverse complement strand
TATAAAAGTCTAATGTTTATCAGTACATTACAGAAAATAATGAACTTTATCACAATATGCTAATTTTTTGAGAAGGACCTGTATTTTTACGTTGACAAATCTACATGCATTATCCCGTTTTCTTATCACCTCTTACAGTTCCTTTCTTTCATTTTAAATGTCTAGATTCCTACCGACTCTTCCAGCATCCTGCAGTTGGATCTTTAGCATCTCCATTGGTGTTGTAACAATGACCTGTCAATCAAAATAAAAGTGTAAATACGCATATTTAAACGGCAACACGCAACTTACTCGTGTATGAGCAGGAGATCACGGATTTGACGTGCATAACTGCTGTTAAACTTCTGTCAAATTGAGATCTAAGAAACTGGGTCTGATCTTATCCTTCTGCTGGCTGTAATTAAGCCTGTCTGTGGCTCCAGAGTCTTCAGAAAGCCTGTTATTTATGTCACTATCTGTACTACAATCATACATAAACATACAATTAACCAAATCCTCCTACAGTACATACTTGCATTCAAATTTGTACAGTCTGTCAAAGACAGTATAAAATGACATTCATCATTTATTTTGCTTTTATTTTATGGCATTTTGAGTGAAAGAGGATATTTGACTTGATTTCTTTATTTTCTGAGGAATGCCTGTGCTAGAAGTGTTTATGGTGGTTGCCAGGTATTAGTTTGTCGTTATTAAGATGTTACTAGATACTGACCCAGGCCCTTTATTTAAAATTCTGACCTCTCACCTTTGACCTGACCTTATTATTGTATGGAAGATACAATAAAAGATACAAGACCTTAATCCAGAGACTGCAGATATTAGCCTAATTCCATAATTAAATCTCCCATCCACACTGACTAAAAGTTTACACTGACAATCAATGATGCAACATATCAAAGCTAGTCCACCTTCTGATCGGCTCACAATTGTCACATGACTGCAGGACTATACTGTATATAAATTGAATTATTTTAGTCCATACATTTGTCAACAAATACTCAGCAACTAGAAACCTACAGTTAACCCTACAGTTAAGATAACAAATTATATTACTTTGCAGAAAAAGATATAATATTTATGACTATTGAAAATAAGAAATAAACAGAAATAAACTTTCATTTGGTCTCTGGAATCTTAACCAGTTTCATTTTTAAAAACCCTCAACCCTCCTGCTGGTGAACAAGGTTAACAAAGACTGTTTGTGGCAGATGTGTTCAGGTGTGTATAATGTCAGCATTTAATGGCTGTGTGTTTGCATGGCTAATGCATTTGTGTTTTGTCTCCTAGGCCTTTACAGACACAATTATCTGACTGCTGCTGAATCATGCACAATGTGTGTGTTCAAGTGTGTATGGGTGTGTGCAAGTATATGTGTGTGTGTGCAAGTGTATGTGCTTCAGGAAATAATAGTACCAATAATGGACAGCTGTTAATAAACACCAGAGATCAGATCCATTACAGAAAGTGTGTTTGTGTTGCAAAACAAAAGTAAGTGTACAAGCTAAGACATCTGAGAGTGTGTGTTTGTTTTTGGCCTTATTTTGTTGGTGGAGAAAAAAGTGTACAAACTAATATTGTGTACATGTAGTATTATGTTGTATACAGACCTGACAAGTTCCTGCACCACAACCAGCCAGCATCTCTCGCAATAAAGTGAGTTTCTGCCTGAAGAGAGAGACAACATTTGAGTGTGATTTCTCATTACCTTCTCTCTCTCTCTCTTTCTCTCTCTCTCTCTCTCTCTCTCACACACACACACACACTGAGCATTGTTAATAATTCACACTGTGACTGGGCAGCCTTGGTCAATTATTCACTGGTACTGTGTTCCGTCGTCATGGAGACGCAGGTGATCAGGGAATCTTGAAGATCTAAGCAGGGTATTGTGGGTATTGTCTATGTGCAGCAGCCCCTATTCAATATTAATGTGTGTCATGTAATGTAACACTGTTCCACACGCTGAACTGATTGAGATGATTGACAGTGTGGGAATGTCATTGTGTCGTACAGTAGTAGTGAACTATCCATGGTACTCCAAAATTAATAACTTTTTGATGTTTTTCTGTTTTTATACTGTGTGATTACCATACTTATTTACTTTACTAGACCTCACTGTACTATATTGATAATTTGGTACTTTATAAGGTATCACTATGATATTCATATTGTTATATATTCCTATTACTGTAAGAGTAAAAAAAACAATGTTTTTTTGTATGTTTAATAGTTATACCATGGAAATGTTTTTCAGAATTTTATCGTAACCTGATATATTCCACTTGAAATGTGTGTGTGTGTTCAGACATGTTCAAGGCCGGGAATGAAACCAACCAGTGTGTGAGGCCAGATTTGTCAATGTGTGTGTATGTGTGTGTGTATGAATCTGCACAGGGTTAGTCATCATGTTTATATTGATATGTGCTCATAATATGTTTGTGTGTGACTGTGTCACTCACCCATCCTTAGAGAGGTGAAATCTGAAGAAATCATTCGCTGCCAGCTTAATAGCTTTTTCTGGAGTGACAAGAGTTAAATTCACAGCAGCACCTGAAGAGAGAGAGAAAACACATGTTTTTTTGGCTGTGCAAATAAACCTCTGATGTATTCATTAAAGTATTACAAATAGAAGCAGGTCTAAATTTTCTGAGTAAAAGCAAACATAGAAACTGTGGCCTGGTGGTTTATACACACGCTCCAACATAATGAGCTGTGGTGCTTGTGTGAGTGATGCATGAGTCCCACTCGTGTCATTCAGTAATCTTTAATTCTTGTTACAATTTTATGTCCACTCTCTACAGTCCTCAAACACAAACATACATTTCCAAAACACACATCCGATTATATGGCCTTTTCATACACTTACCTCTGTACATTCCAAAGTATCCCTCCGACCGAATGGTCTTTATAAGGCAGTCTGACCTGCAGCACACAAACACATATAATGCATGTGAACTTTAGGAACTAAATCTGCTTTGAAAGATTTGAATGGATCTGTGTACGCGCTCACATGCTGGTATAGAGGCGAGATCCATTCTGCTGGTTCTGAAGACGAGTCTTGGCCAGGTCTATGGGAAACACGCAGGTAACACCGATCAGTCCGGCCACGCCGCCGTTTATTAACTTGGCAGGCAAACTGGAGTGAGGGATGAGAAAAAATGAGAGGAATCTCAGCAGAGATATTGGGACATTAAAAGACATTACAATGGTCCACAGTTAAATGTAATTAGAATAATCTAGTAGCCACTCAATGAATCAGTCAATATTAGACTGTTGTGATAATATTCACAATATAGGCTTCTAACATTTTATTGGACTGTAATTTGTACACGCCCCTAAGTTAAAGATGAGACATTATTTTATATATATTTATTTTCTTATTTACCAGAAGTTTATTTTAAATTTTACACACGTTCTTTTAAATTTAGTTCTGTTATTATTACACAGTTTAGTACAAGTTTTAAATGATAAAAAATTAGATAAAAGCACAACACAAGTTATAAGGTCTTACACAGGCAATTTAAAATAAACAATGTTATTTAAAAAAAAATTATTACATCGAACCTGATCTGCTTGTCAGCCATTTATCTGGATGCCTGTAGTTACTGTTGTAGAGTTTGTGCGTTTCTCCAACACTTTGAGATCTTCACCTGCCTCTGCTGTGAACACATAAAGAAAGAGAGAGAGAAATTTCATGATTCAGGTGTGACATTTCCATATTCGACTCCAGAAAATCTTCACACTGGATTGCATATATTTCATCTTCTCATTTCATGTTCATTTCTTATTTTCAGCCTCATCACATTTTGCAGCTGAGGTCTAAAATAGTTTCCTGGGCTCATGCTGACTGATTCACCCCCCCACTCACACACCAAACACACACACATGGTTATTTTTCATTTTTCACGACATTTAGATTCAGTTGTACAAATGCATGTATTAAGGGTCTGTGTAAAAGCTTTTGTGTACTTCTGTAGAACTGAACTGAATAAGAAACAGCATTCACAACACATTAGATTTTTGTGATCATGTTTTAATTTTAATATTTGACATATAACATTTACTTCAAACCCACTGAAAAGGAATGATAATTAGAGCGATGGGAGGGGGGGGGCTCTTCATATGTTTGAGGGTAACATAAGAGGCAGACTGTGTCTGTGTGTTTTTCATATGTGGAATTTAAAATGACCTGAAAACAGTAACAGTCTCTCTTTCTCCTCCCCTATATTCAGCCAATCCTCTCTCTCATTTTAGCCCCTCCCCTCCCCCCTTCTGCTCTCCACTGACACGTTTCCTGTTCCTGTCATTTCTGCTGACTGAAAATCTCTGCTCTGTTTCAACATTCAATTCTGTTCTTTCTTTCTGCTTTCCTCTTTATTAAATTAGGCTGCAAATGCTTCAGAAATATAACATGCCATCTCTAAACTGTTAAAAGTGACATTAAGAGTAGAGGTTTACTGTCATATGACATTCAGTACTTGGTTTTTGTCACTGTTTTCCATCTTAAATATTGTGTGGAACAATAAAAACACACACACATAATCATATTTGTACTTCTTTTTCAATTCATGTCTGACTAAAGTAATAGTACAGATATTTAGGGTAATAATGCTAAGATGATAGTTACTTACTATGCATTACTGTTATTTTTCTCTTTTATTTAATTAAGATAACTTGTGTTATGTCAAACATATGAATGTATAACATACCTTCAGAAAGTTATACACAGCCTTTAACTGTGTACACTGTATTGAAGTTATGAACTTGTAATTTAAGTGAATGAACTCCTTATCTAATTTGAGTTAGTCCAATTGTTTTGGCCTATACAGCAGTATATTTTTATTGGCACAACATTGCTCACCAATATATATTGTTATCATGCTAGTCCACCAGACTTGGCACTTAGCACTTACTGGTAAACAGAATGACTGAGCAGTTCCACCAGTTTCACAAATACCAAACCAGCATAAACCAGCACTCACCAACATCTAACTATATTTTCCAACTTTGCTGCTCAATATATATTTATATTCTTGCTCTTGATGTCTGTCCTGTTTATTTTTTATTGTTATTATCTGCTTTAACTGAGTGAATGTCAGGCCTGATTTGACTGGCAGAATGTTGCTGCTATCAGTTCACAGTAAATCACAAACAAAAAACTGACAGAGTCTTACACAAAGACTTCTGTGAGACATGAATGAGGTCAAGCCACAGTGATAAAAGACACTTTAAACCCACCAGCCCCCAGGACAGAGATTTATGCTCTTCATTTAACATCCAGTTCAACCAAAAATGACAATTTTTCCACCAGTTGCCCACATTTGTGTCATTCCAAGCATATGACGTTTGTTCTATGGAGAAACACAAAAGACGATATTTTAAAAAATATAAGATATAACTGATTCTCCAAGACATCTGTGAGATTACATCTGCCTAAATAATTTCATCTGCCTAAATAATTTCAGATGACCCATGAAATTTTTACATGTGACTCACAAGAGATCTCAACAATGTCTCAATCTGTGCTCGAATTTGAATTTCAATGTGAGCACTTCTCATGAATTCTTGCATCAACAAACTGCTTGAGCTGAACTATCCAAAGCCATTTTTAGTGCTATACTCGTACTGTTCATCAACACACATCTCATTTTAGTCTAATTGAATGTCTCCTATGGAATTTAAACTAAAATGTAACTAAACATAACTAGAATTCTTAAAAATCTTGTGAGCCATAAAAGACCTGTCTGAGAAATTAATTCCCCATTAACATTCCGCTTTCTGTCTCTGTCTATAGAAGAGCTTGAGAAATAACACGTTTGTGTGTTTGGTCTTGTGACAGACAGAAAAACAGGACAGGGCATTCTGTGCAGTCCAAATTACAGTATTCTCACTGTGTAGAATGACAAGATATCTGTCTGTCTGTCTGTTTGATCAACTTAAAATGAGCACTAATGAGCACTAAGATGAGCACTTAAAATGAGCACTAAAATAGGAAAGTCTGAAAAGCTGAAATGTTCTTTACACACAAGTATTGTACTCACACAGTAATTATCCTAACGCAAAAAAGGAAAAACAAAAGAGTCACTTTCAAAATCATTGATGAGAATGAATTGATGAGAATGAATTTTACAAGAGCAAACCTTGATCTGTTACCCACAATGCACCAGGGAATGTGTGTGTGAGTTTAATTGCGTCAGTACACTTTGAAACAGATAATAAACTGCTCCCGACCTTTGACCCCAGTTTAATGGACAAACTCCATGAGGTTCAGATGACAAAGAAAAACATTCACTTTGCATGACAAACTGAAACATTGTTATTGAATTAGTACACAAATATTATCAAATTACTACATTCAGAGTATGGACTGTATTTACAGAATCTTTACACAAGAGTTCACAGGGATTGTTGCCATGGTAACAGACACAAAATTTAAAAATCCTATTGAATGCCAAATATGTCAGCCACAGTTGCAGAAGATATTAAACAGTCATATATATATACACACACACACACACACACACACACACACAAAAAACACACACTCCACATGTTGGCTTTTTATGGTTTATGGGTACACTCCATAGACATGAAGGTTTTAATATTCTATCCCTCTACATTAATCCTTTCCTGAAACATACCCATCACAGAAAACTTTCTGCCATTTTAGATTTAAAACAAGATCATTCAATATGATTTACATTACATTCATTTTGCAGTTTTTATCCAAAGCCACAGTGAATTCAAGGTATACACATTTGATCAAACCCACAACCTTTGCGCTGCTAACTCAATGCTCTACTAGTTAAGATACAGGAATGTGCAAATTTAAGGCTTGTTTCCTTATGGGGACCTTAAACATTTCCCCACCAGGTCACAATGTAGTGTTTCCTTTCTGGTCACTGTTGTGTTTCATATAAACACATACTGACTGGTGTCAGGTAGTGTCCCAATAATATAATATATAATGTCCCAAAAAACATGGTATTAGCCTACAATAGTAACAGAGGCCAAAAACGAGTGCTGATTAACATGTATGGTAATCAGAGAGAAAGAAAGAGAGAAAGAGTGAGAGGGTAAGCGAAAGAGAGAGAGAGAGAGCTCTAATGAGAGACAGCTGGGGTGAGGAACACAGCACACAGAGGAGGGAAAGATGAAAAGCGAGGAGGAGAGAAAAGTAGGTAAAGCAGACCTGAAAACATCAGCTTGTAAAGGTATAATGTGTGTGTGTGTTTACTTTGCTGTGCAGGGTACGAAGTAATGTAATGTGCAAATTCTAGACCCCCTGACTGTATATTGTTCTTGGCCTCTTCTTCTTAAAAAATAACATTTAAGATTTAGATACAGTTGTTGGACCCCTGGAGGTTTGAACCTAAGATTTGTTCCTCTAAAAAAATGAGGTTATCACTGGCCTCACAGATTAGTGTATTTTGTCAAAAAAATGTCAAAAATGGTAACTGGCTTGTTTTCTAGCTTGCTCAAACTGGCTATTTATGATTGTTAGCTAGTCAAAGCTGGTCTGTGTTAATGGTTCTCAGCTAGTTTTGTGAACCAAAAATGTCTCGCTGGTCTGTTCTAAGACACAGTCTAAATAGTGAAATGGATCTAATATACATGTGTCATTCAAAGAACGATAAAGAACAAAGAACGAGTTGTCCTTTTAAAGAAACTCTGTAATTATAAACAAAGAGGTACACTGTGAATACAACTAAAAAAAGTTACCTTTCAACCATAATAAACATGGATAAATAAGTGCTGACCAAAATAAGTTTTGTTGTCAATTATTGGTTGTCAAGGCATTGTTTTAGGCCAAAAAATACATTCTTCTTGTATTATAACATTAGTTGCCTTCCTGTAGCTAAACTGGTAGAGTATTGCTTTAACACCGCAAAGGTTGTGGGCTCGATCCCAGGGGAAGGAAAGTCCTGATAAAAATATGTGTGCCTTGAATTCACTGTAAGTCGCTTTGGATAAAAACGTCTGCCAAATGAATAAATGTAAATGTAGTTGACCAGTCAATGAAACTGTCTTCAACCTAATTCGTCAGTCTGGTAAGAGTTGACAGACCACCTTCAACAAATACACTTAAACCTTCACCTTCTGATGGTGTATACTAGCTGCACAAATTTTAGATACAGGACAATTTTTTTACATGCAGTCTATCTCTGTCTTTCTTCTGTCCGCCGTATCTCCTATCTCTTCTCTTGCTCTGTTGCTGTGTCTAAATCATTTATCTGCTCTGATTCAATATCTCTGAATGGAATTATAATCCTACATATAATCTGCTTCCATCCACACATCTATTTATCCTTGACATGCATAAAATTGAATGCATATACTGCCTAGCTGAATTGTTGTCAGGAATTAATGTTAAAAAAAGATTAACAAATATACAAATATGCACAGATGAACAAATATAAGATGAACTGCAAGCAAATATTATAGGCATTACATAAGTTTCAAATCACAGCATTATAAGAGCATCATTGAAATAATTTTAGTAATAATAATAATACCATTAAGTAAAGAGCAGTACAATAGTAATAATATTGACTAATATTGATTATGTCCTGCTCCTAACTGTCGTGTAGAAATGTATATTCTGAAAAGCTGGTTTGAGATTTTACGTACTGTGAAAAGCACTTTATTTAGATATTAAATAAAATAAACGTGATTCACAACGCATTGAAGAATTGCTCAGATGGATGGATGGACGGAAAGAAAGAAAGAAAGAAAGAAAGAGATTCTCTGGGCTTCAACACTTTCGAATCAATGTTTTTAAAGTGCGGAGTAATTTACAGTACAACAGAGAGAGATTCACTGAGTGAGATAAATAGCAGCCAATGAGAAGGATCAGCTAAATAAGCTCTAGTTGTGTCATGGTTAATTGGTTAATTAATGTTCCCTCACAAGGGTGCTTGTCTGTACATGATCCTGGCATTCACTATGTTATAGGGAATAAATGTCCTCACAGGTTTAGCAACATTTTTGTGTCCTCATGAGGAAATCATCATCAGTGTAGGGCAATAGATTATACAGTTTTCTGTTAGGGTTAGAGTGTGGGTTATGTTAGGTTATGCCGTTTATAACTACAGTAGCTGTGAGTGTGCCCATTCTGTCTGTGTGTGTCGGGATAGGGTTGCTGTTTTACTCTCACTTTCACTCTCTTTGGTCAATAAGAGTTTTTTATAGTATAAATGTATGATGCGCAATTCAAGGCGTCTTATAAATTCATTTAAAAGATACTTCAAATGGACATATGAAATGACTGGCTACCTGCATCAGAGGACAAGTCTATGTAAATGCTGTTTTTTATAGTTCAGGACTGGCTTATTTTAGCAGCGGAAACACCTACAAGAAAATATATCTGAAAGGTCTACTTATCTTTCACCTTTGTCCTGTTAGGAATAATTAAACTTGCGCTGGACAAGAGGCAACATGGTTTAACAAGCACATATTTTAAAGGCCAAGAGTAGTCAACATCTGCTAGTACCTGAAAACTATTTCCAGATATGCCTTTTGTATGATATATAGCAGATTAAAACGGCATTAATGAAATCTTAATATCCAGACACAAGGCAGCCTTTGGTGACAATAATAGTATAGTTTGCAGTTCTAGTCTTAAGAAAATTTGTCAAAGGACCGCACGACGCAACTAGGACGCCCACGACGCAGCGATCAGATGTTGCCTGCTGCGTCCTCGCAGCTGAGATGTGTACTGACATACAGTCTGTATTAATACCCTTCTAGGTGTAGGTTCTGCGGGTGGAGAAGCATTGGAAACGTTATGCAGCAGGGATCAAAACGAGCACAAGATCTCTCCATACGAACATTGCAAAACAAAGAGGATAAACAGCCAGCCGCAAAATCAGTAGATAGGGCGCGCTCCGCTGTATGATGCCAACAGATGTTTGCGTGAGATTCACGTCGCCTTTGTACGCCATACTGTACGCGAGCGACTCAAGCCTAAGCGCTCCCGTTAAAAATCAACAAAGGTATTAGCGGCGAAAAGCGACGTGTCAGCCCAGAACGGTCCCTTTAACGAACGCGTACCCGACAACTACAACAGCACAATTCAACTTACAGAAGCCGTCGAATGGGTTTTTTCTAACGTGTGCTGTTTAGATCTGCGTCGCCGAGAAACTCCTGTGCGCGCGTCGCAACGCTTGCCGCAGGAGTCGTTCACGTGCGATTGCTGCGACCATTGCGTTTCTGACGCCTTTTTGCGTCACGCCGCGATGGAAATCATGCCTTTCTACATAACGGGAAACGATCCGCCGCATCTCATTATACGAACCGCTGTACCGTTATCTGTATTTCTCTTGCTCACATAATGCACATTTCATACAATATGCATTAGACTGACGGATATGATTTTTCTACTATATGAAAAATATTCTTATGCAAAACAACAAATATTAGTGTTTCAATAAATCCTTATCTCTCCAGCTGAACGTGAGAATAATAAATCATTATATGAACAGAAAGACGCTACATACCGGATGCGCTGATTTATCCCGTTACGCTGGTTTATTATGGCTTCATCTGATGTTTCTCCTCCGGTGACAGCGTGATAATAGTTAAACCTGCCGGTGTTACTCCCGTTCGTGCCTTTGGAGGAAAGGGAGGGAGAAAAGCACGATACGTACGGGAGGAGTAGGAGAGGCGCGAAAAGAAAGCGCATGTTTTTGTCGCCGTCTGCTGGTGCCTTTCGGTCGCTCTTATTTTTCTGAGGTAAGGTAAACGTAGGCTGACGTGCATGACGTCACGGTGACCTTGAGGTGAACGTGGGGAAAATATTACATGGAACAGGAATATCTTGATCACCACAAGGATTTAATAGTTAGATTTGATTTATGTTTGTGCAGGTTCACAATACTGTACAGGGGGCAACATCACTAAAGTCGTCTAGAAAATGGCCCATATTGTACTCCAACTTAAAATAGACAATTAAAAATATATATTTTGTATAAATTAGTACATCAAAAGCTTACTTTTGGAGCATTATTTTATATATAAAACACATGACCACTATTTATTTTAAAATACCAAATACCAAAAGCATGACACCACAGCAATTTATAAATAATGTGAACTAGGTGCGCTAAAAATAACAATAACACAATACAAAACAAAACAAACTAATATTCAAAACACAGTTTGTATTTTTTTCTAGCAAATCATAATTGCTTGATTTCAGGGTGAAAGTTTGCATGGCTCTTGACAGGTTTATTACAACACATATATAAATAACAGACTCATTAGATCATTTCAGTTCTTTTCTGGTTTAAACACTAGAACATAACTTCATGTCTTATTTGGCACAGTTTAAATCCTTTATCCTGCCTCATTACAAAATAAAACACATCGGCTGGACACCACAGATCTGTGTGAGATATGAGAGCGAGACAGGCGTCTAATGAAGACAACATTCAAACAGACAGCTGCTCTGACAAACAGTGACTATACTATGAGATGCTCTACTGTATTTGTTTCCACTAATGTTGGTGGGCATTTATATGTCAAGTCTTTGCAGCGGAGTTCAGTTTAAGGACAGTAGCGGAATCACTCTTATAGTGTGTGTCACCTGGGCTGAGTGTCTGCATTGGTGGCTGGTGTCTCCAGGCCGGATCTCCTGAGTGATTCTTCATACTTCATTTTCCCTAGAGTCACAATGGCTTCCACTTCCTCTGCTAAGTCTGTCCTTCCGCTGTCCTCAAGTGCTTTCATTAGTTGTTGCACTGCCCCAGGCCCCGCCCCCTGCTGACCTTTTGCCCACAGAAAGAGCATTGCCAATACCTGAGCTCCAAAGTTATCCCTGCCAGGAAATAAATAGGGGAAAAAAATTATCTTTATAAAAAAATTATTTTTGTGTGCTCACTCTGATTTAACTATTGCTGGATGATGTGCACAGATATGTTTGTTTGTTTTAGTAATGTGAATATATAATATTTTAATGACAAAAATGCTTATGAATATAATGTAGCATAAAATAGTGACTTAACAAACAACAGCATAGATATTATAAAATGATTCAGATCTATCATCCAAAGTTGCAATGAATTATATTGCCTTGAAATAAAAAAGTAGTTATTTAAAATATTAGAAATTATAAAATCTTATTATTAAATAATTGTAGAAATCACTGAACACATTGGGCATTATTTATGCGCCCTTTACTTTACTTTAGCATTTCATAATGTATTTAATTAAAGCATGTTGTATTAAAATTAACTTAAATTAATTTGGAGAATTGTTGGAATGTCAGGACAAAAACATCAACAGTCTGCATTAAAGGACATATATGGACATTAAAGGTTATAGCTGCTGTGAGTGTGCATGGATGCATTTGTGTCCTGCAGTGTCACAGATGGCTCTTATATTTCTGCTGTTACAGCCACTGCAATCCTTTGTGAAAAATCCCTTTGGAAATGTGATGAGAATGTATAAATCCTGTGAAGGCTCATGAATATTAATAGGGTCACACCAATGTTGCCTGGTAACCATTCTCGAGGTTGCATTCCATGTATTCTATGCATTTTATCATTTTTCCATTTCCTGTAATTTATTTTTCTCAACTGTTTGTTTTAAAATGTTTTTTTTAGTAAAGCTGCTTTGATAACAAAGCACAAGTCGGCTACGGAAATAAATCTGAATAGGGCTAAAAAATGACCCAGCATTCTCACGTGACGTCCCCTGTGTTGTATAACCTGCAGTCAATCTGTCAGTTCTGTGATGAAAGTAGTCGGGTGTTAAGCAGCACCCTCTGCTGGTGGACTCTGCTATGACATCACCTGTGTTGGTTTTTAATGCGCTCCAGCTGGTCGTAGCTCAGGCCCAGATGAATGCCGACATTCTGCCACTCCTGGTTGATGCGTAAGGAGATGGACAGCAAGTTGGTTTCTGTCAAATAGCCGCTCTCAGGGTCACCCAGGTTCAGCTCGCCGTACATGTTCCCTTCACAGTCTGCACTCTGTGTGTTTGTGTGTACAGACAACAACACAACAGTGGATGTCATTATCACCGATAATATTCTACACATGATGTTGAAACAATCCTTTTCTAGTAGTAATTCATTTAAACTAGTAGTAATTCATTTAAATTAATTTAAACATTTTATCATATGCTCTGTTCCAAATTGGAACCGAATGGGACTAAAAACAACAGCACATGCAAACATTACAAGAAATTATTAATTATTATTATATAAACATTTATTTTAGTTCTAATTGTTTTCTATTAATACTTCTCAGTACTAAATGGTACTAAAGGTAAATGAATATTTGTCATTGCCCTTGATTATTGAGTTTATCATAGCACATTTTGGATTTTTCTTACCTATAAAGCATATAAGCAACGTTGCCTTAAGATTTCAACCAGAATCTCATTTTAACGTTTTTTATTAAGACAGCCTCTTTGTAGTGAGCTTGCTAGGAGGGTCAGAAGGGCTTGTAACAGAGCTATAATGTGTTGTAGGGAGTCTTACATGTAGTCGGAGGGGAAGTGTGGCCAGCCACTGGTTATCATGGCCTTTTCTTTTACGAGCTAGTTCCTCTGGAAGATCATTGGGTACTTCACCCCTGTAAAATGAGACCTACAGGAACACACCTCACATTACAGGACAATGCAAAGCAATTGCAGGGCAATGCAAAGCAATGCAAAACTGTGAAAAGGGCTCTGTAAATAAACAAGCCTGAAAGCAACCTGCAATTCATTCATGTGACACACATCGATACATTTGTGCCTTGAGAATCGAGCCCATGATGTTTGCACTGATAACGCACAGCTGTACTCTACTAACTAAAGTGCAGTAACATCACGTGATCATAATGATAAAAGTGTTATGATAAAAGATGCACTATGTCATCGGATCACTTGCTTTGCAGGTATTACGCTGGTGTTGAGGAATACAAGAGGCCTCTTCTCACCTGTCCTCTAATGGTACCCGGTTGTGGGCCGGTCGGGCACACATGGACCTCTTTAATGTTCTTCAGATGAGAGTAAAATGTGAAGGAGAGTCTGCCATCCTTACAGTCAGGACGATCTGAGAACACAATAACATGAATGTATCATGAATGTTTGAAAGGGATCAATGTGTACATATGTTTGGCTGTTTTAACAAGATGATAGTGGGTCTGTGCACACCTGCGCTGATGTCTATGCCCCTCTCAAAACCAGCGAAAAACTGCTCTCCCTCCAGCAGGATACACAGCTCAGACGGCTGAGGACCTTCATACTGCTCAGAGAGAGATACAAACCTGCTCTCAGCCTACACATGCACACAAACACATGCACAAGCAAACACACACAAACACACATCACGCTGTAATACTGTTAATCAAAAGTTTACTGTTTCAATATTGATAACAAACACACACACACACACACCTTATCAGAGGGCAGGCACTGCAGCAGAACCTGTGCTGGGTCTGTTTTTTTCTGTAGCACCAAGAATCGAACCTGGAACTGTTTTAACCGTTGATACATCTTCCTGACAACACCACTTACACATCTATGAGTGGTATACCACAGCCAGTACCTACACACACACACACACACACACGTGATGGATTGTAAGGGTTGGCATTCAACTGTGTGTGTGTGTGTGTGTGTGTGTGTGTGTGTGGACTCACCATGAGAAGTGTGTAATAGAGAAGATGGCATAGATGTGTGTAACATGGAGGGACACCTGTGAGGTGATGTCAGTCCAGGTGTGAGCCGCAGGGTCCCCGTGCATCAGGTGTAGGCGAGACATGTCCACCATGTGTCCTATGTGTACACACACACAAACCTGAAACATGGAACTCTGACACAATGTGTGGCAAAACAAAATGGGATCTCACACTTAAACCTTCAATACCCTTTAAATCTAAATGTGTAATATACAACCACAGCAATATGGCTGTTTATTGTTTCTCTCATGCTGGAATAAGAATCAAACAGGCTCAAGGTTTGTGGGGCAATTCTTGGTAAATTAACATTTAAAGAGAGGAACAGAGCATACAAATACATGCAGAGACAGAAAACAATAACTTGATGCAGTACCAGTGAGTCCAGGTGGAAGAGGAATCTGTACTTTGATTGGCTGTAGGAAGTGCATGGAGGGAGTCTGAGAGAGGCACAGAAGGGGGCTGGCACTTGCTTGAGGGTCTCTGGTCAGATCCTGCAACTCTGTTAGCGCCACCTGCACGACCTTAAGCAACAAATGTAAACAGAGAATCTACTTGAACCAAATGCTTATAATCCTGCATGCCTAGGATTTACTCTTGCCTGAATTAAATGTAAATCTATTCAATTATATTAAATTGAATGTAATATAATCATTACGGGGATACATTTTCCAATTACAACAGACAGAAGCTAATTCTCTTTAATTGGACAAAGACAGACAACGTATGACCTGCACCATGAAATTCAAAAGTGTCTAACAGAATTAGGGAACAACTAACTTTTTATTGCATACCCAATTATCACCTTTGATTGGTTTATCACACAAATGTTATCGAACCCAAAGGTTGTTGTTTTGTACAGACCTGCAGTGTGACAGTGCGTGACTCTGTTGTGCAGTCTGGAGGGAAAGTAAGTTTGATTCCTGGGTTGAACTGCGACACCAACAGCGCCCCCACTGGAGAGACAGTGCAACTGTCCAGGAAAGGACGAGAGACGACTACAAACCAAGAAAACTGTGCTACCCTACAGCAGGCTAACTACATACACACAGATGAAAATGGGATATTATATACAGATATTATACATACACAGGCAAAACAAAGACTATGACCAAGTTTATGATGTTTACCCGTGCTGGACGGCCCCCTCGCCTAAAACTGTGTTTCTCACTCCCCCGCCTGGTGTGGGTGGGAAGTGTTTTCCAAGACTGTCCATCATACCTCCGAACTACCACATCCCGTTTTCGTATTTTACGATAGGGAATACACACATCTACCGGCTATAAAAAGTAACATATTATATTAGCATACATTCTCATTAGCATACACATTTTGTATAAACTGAAATCTCACTTGTCTCAAATGTCTCACCTTCTCAAATGTGGCTCCATGTGGGCGGAGCTCCAGCGGACAGCTCAACAGGACGTCATGTTCCTCTAGCCACACCCACTTCCTGTCTGGTTTCTTCTCCGCCCACTGGAATTGTGTGTCTGTTTTAACGCATTGCCGTGGAAACAAAAGCTCCGCCCCTCCAGACAGAAACACATGACAACCAGCAGGTGATACTGTAAAACTGATAAATGATACAGAAGAGATTAGCAATGTTGGAAATGACAATATTAGCACACTGTTAGTACAGTATAATCTACTACGGGTGTCTCAGTTTAAACTGTATTGCAGAAAGCCACTACAAACATACTCATTCTCACATAACATGCATACCTCTATGACAGTATGTATTAAATGAAGTTGGGCTCTGTTACCTGTGTTGATCAAATCTAAGATGTTGGTTGGGGATCTCACAATTTTCAGGAACTGTCAAGACAAGCAGATAGAAACATTAAACAAATAGACTTATTCAACTTCTAAGGGATTAATAGAAAAATTGCAAGGTTCAATTAAACTGGACTATGGCAGTATAAAGACTCTCTCATAAGTGAGAGCTGACATTGACCTGAAGTTATGCGGGTGAGTGGTGGGGGGGTTGGTGGTCGACCCAGTGGGTTGTTCCTCACATCCAGTTTTCCAAGCAGAGGGAGAGAGTGCAAACAATCTGGAATACTCCTCAGATTATTACCCTGAATTACTAACTGCCTCAGAGAACAGAGAGATCCTGAGAGAGAGAGAGAGAGAGAGGGAGAGAGAGAGATTGCCATTCATTTGCATAATTTCATGTACTACAGTAATTTATTACCACAGTTTAGAGGTGTTAACATGCTTTTATATCCTTTATAAAGCAGCAGCCACAGTAGATATTACAGTTACATGAGTGTGTTAGCAGCTATTTTACAAATTTGGCTCATGCAATAAGATTGTGACAAAGACTTAACATTTACTCTTTTCCCCAAAGATTTAATTGAGAATTAAGAATAAATGAGTCAGACCTGAGTTTAATAACTTAAATGCTTCTGTTTTTTGCATCTATAAGTGTAGGTGTCTAAATGTGTCCAAACTCAGTTTTGGAGTGGTAGTGTCCTTTAGAGTTTAGCTCCAACTTGCCTCAACACACCTGCCTTAAGTTTATTCTCCTGTCTGCAGAATAAGACCCTGATTAGCTAGTTTAGGTGTGCTTAACTGGGGTTGGAGCTAAACTTTGGAGCATGACTGACCAGAGCAACTCGTCTGGTCTAAATGTTTGTGGGTGTGTCCCTCACCCAAAGCCTCTGGTAGCGCTCTAAGCCTGTTATTGGACAGCTCCAGTGTTTCTAAGTTCTCCAGCTGGCCTAGTTCGTCTGGAAGGCCTTCCAACAGGTTGAAGGACACATCCAGCTCCTCCAGGCTGCTGAGGAGCCCCACTGCATGAGGCAGATGCACCAGTCTGTTCCCCAGCAGGCTGATCCTCTGCAGGGACACCAGTGCCTCTAGACCCTCGGGCAGACATGTCAGTTGGTTATGACACAACAGGAGCTCAGTGAGATGAGCCAGCGAGAGAATGCAGTGAGGAAGAGAGGAGACACGGTTGAAAGAGAGATCCAGATGAACGAGCAGAGAGAGAGAGGAGAGAGAGGGAGGGAGAGAGGTGAGAAGACCAGGGAGAGGGTCACCGTGGGAGTCATGGAAACAGTGTCCTGTTGTTGGAGACAGAGGAGTATAACAAAGAGAAACAATAGAATATAAACACATGTATTTTGATAGATATGTATGAATAAACATGATATGGATAGACAGAATAGCATTTTAACTAACTTTTGCTGCTCTGTTTAAAACATAAAATTGCAAGCTGTTGCAGAGTTACTTTCTTAACCCCTTCAGACCTGATTTTTTCCTGCTGAGCAAAAAATATTTTCCCAGTTAATTTTTGCTCCCCTCCAGCATAGAAATAAAGTGGAAAAAAAAACATTTTTGCTAACTCATGTTTTTATTGTTTTTTTTCATGCCCATTACAATGGACGCCAGGTCTAAGTGACCGTAAAATAGCATAAAATCTTACATTACAAAAGCCATGTTTTTAACATAGGAGGTTGATGGATTGGATGATTGTGGGCAATGTAACCCCAAGAAATCAGTTTTGCATTCAGTTATCAGGGTGGAGACCAATAAGTGTTTGACTTCCCCTTAACTGGTGGATTTTAAACCTAGTGTCCCACTTTGCATGGCATAGATGCTGGTGCTGTCAGACATCAGATCGAAGAGCGCATCTGGTACATACTGTCTGAAGTATTCATATGGGCTCATGGGATGTCTGTCATAAATCAGGTGATTGTGATCACATTTGTATCACGATCACATTTGTAACTCTTTGTATTGTAACTTATTTCATGTTCTCACTTGTGACCTCATATCCATTTTCTGCAATTTGCATATTATATAATACATAAAACTTTGTGCTATACTTTTAACATCTACAATTACAGGTTATATACATAAAATTAATTAATTGTGAACTTATAACTTAGCTATAAAAGGCTAAGTTTCTATGCATGGTGACATTGACTAACTGAGTGCTGGCTAATACCCCTTGACTCCTGATGTCCATTGGAATGGACATTCAACTTTGAAAAAATCCTACAACTTAATGAAACAAAATATTTTCAAAATAACTTGAATTATWAACAATGGAAATTGTTAAAGTTATGCTGGGAGAAAATGTATTAGTCTAGCATGAACATAAATTAATATTTTTKAGGTGAAATAGGCACTTACTCCTCCCACTTTTGAACTGCAGAGGCATGCTTGTCTTGTCTGATGTCTGAAGCTCTCTCAGATCAAGTTAAGTCATTTCTACATTGTAATTGGTTAATCAGGAACCAATCATTAACAAGCATTATTGAAACAATGAAATCAGAATTTTTTTTATTGTTTTAGACCCAGAAATATGTAATGTCCATTCCAATGGACGCCAGGTCTGAATGGGTTAACATGGATGAGAAGTTTAAATTCTAAACAACTGCTGTAAGAACATGCTACTAACTACTAAGCCACCGGACCAATCCAACCACATGTGATAGAGTAGCCACATATTTATAGTAACTTAAGTCAAATTGACAATTCCTGCGAAATTTGAACCGGCAGTTCACATTTTAAATTCTTATTATAAACTTTTTTGGTTGTGAATCTGGGTAGATTAAGAAGACTGTTTTGAACACTGATGTATTATGTACTTGCTCAAATTTTGTTAATTTTTAACGAAAAACAGTTATAGATAGAGTTAGAGTAAGTGTCTTTTATGAAAAATGTTCAAAAGTGTCAGGCATCAGACAGACCCTGTGTCCTGGTATTAATATTTTTAATAATATTAGTATGTATAATAATATTACAAATATTACTAGAACAATTAATAATATTAGTAGTATTACTTTTATTTTAAGACAGTCATTCTAGTAAAATTGGTTTCAGATAAACCCACATTTTAATTGTATGGAAATGATGGCAAATCATGCTCTATTTGGGTCAGAATGAGCTCTAGAACACTCTAGAACAGAAGGATCAGTGAGTGTGTACCTCTGAGAGTCAGTGAGCGCAGTTGTGTGAGTCGGGGCAGTACATCTATTGTTCTTTCTAGCGCCCTCTCGTCCTCTGAGCCCAGTCTGAGGTACTGCAGGTCTCTCATTTGTTCTTGCGCACAGTCCCATAACACCGGCAGAACTTCACCCCCTCCCCGGTACACATCCAACACCAGCCAGCCGTCCATCAGAGCACCATCTAGCTCCACTGATGGAGGCAGAGGTGGAGAAAGAGAGGGAAGAGAGGAGGAAGAAGAAGAGCAAAGGAACGGTTGATCAGGAAGAGTCGGTAAGGAAGGAGAGGGCGTTGAGTCTGAGATGGACGGAGCCCAGGTGTCTGTCAGGCCCAGCGAGAGAGAGACAGGCTCTGGTCTATGCAGAAACTCTACTGAATCCAGGAGTTGCACTCTATTGAAATAAGGTGAGGTCTCTGAACCAATCTTCTCCACTACGGCTCCTGTCATCAGACCTCCTTCATCTAGACAAAGTTACAACCCACAGTCATTGGAGTATGAAAATAATAACAGCACTAGACATAACTATCTGGAATTTCAATTAGGGGGATAGAATTAATAAAAATGTTTCAAATTTATTAGAATTCTATTTAGGAATTAAGCATGTATTGAGACGCAACAGTAACTGAGATACAGCTCTTCCACAGCTCTTCCATACAGAAGACAAACAATCAGAAAAATATTGTACCCCCTTCCATCTGTGTCACTGTCTGTATGTTCTCAATATTTCCTTCCTCTTTTCTTCCTCCATCAGCTGTGATGGTCCATTTCTCCTCCACCTGTTTACTGTGTCTCTCCATCTATTCTCTCTCCGTTCTGTCCTTCAGCTCCTCTCACAAACAGCAAACAGAGAGAAACAGGCAGAAGTGATGAATCTGACGCCTCCTTCTTCATCCTTCCACCTCTTTGGTGGGATCATTTCTTCAGACTGATGATCCATGTCCAGACACGCCACTGTACAAAAGTGCCACAACAGCTTTCTGAGAGATGGAAAGGTGTTAATTGAAAAATTCTCTGAATTAGCAATAGTAATGAACAGCAGAGTGAGTGTTATAGCTGTATATCGTCTGATACTTAGAATAAAAGAGCTAATGCTGGAAACGATATATAATAAAACTTCAAATGATCATCACTGAATACCAGTGATTATATTACTGTTATATCAGTCAATAATCAGATGTTTTGTTCATTAGGTGTAAACACTAATGTTATATCAGAATTCAGCCACACATCCCTCTAGATATCATCCATAGGTTTAACCAACGTACCACAAGACCCTGGCGGCTCTTTGTAAAACATAGTAAACACGGGATCACAGAATCGCACATCTGTCTAAAACCTTCATTTTTTAGAAAGACACACCTTGTAATACAGATTTACTGCTTTGTTTTGTACAATCGTTATAGTATCCATGCGTACTTTTTTGCATGGCATTCTCATTTAAAATTCATACGTGCTGTGACGACAAATAAAGCACAGCAACCTAGAACGTGCAGAAAGATTTTACTCAGCCTTTACAGATGAGTTTATCTCTTACTAAGTTTAACTCTGTTTAACTAAACAGATTATCACTAAGTTGAACACTAAATTAAACTGTGACAAACACTTACACAACTGCATTACAAGCGCGCGCTTCTTTACAACCGTGACGTGTCTGCAACCTTAAAACAATACGCCGGCGCATTCATGCCATTAAACGATCATTTATAAAACTAAACTCAAAGACACGCAGTATGGCGCGTTTACATACGTTAAATCTACCCAGTTTACTTCCGCGTTAGACGCACATGTTTCAGTTTGAGGGGCGCCGCCGCGGAACTTTGAGGAAAAGGCGGGACAGGATCTCTTAAAGGGACACTAACTGTTTCCACGCTTATTAGAATAGAAAAAAGAAAGAAATATAAAATATAACAGGACATTATAGAATAAAGCAAAACAGAACAGAATACAATAGATGCGGCATTGAAAAAGTGCATTTTACTTGTGTCCTCATTATGCTGTTTTGTTAAATACTGATACGGTCAAGATGTCATCACTGATTGTTGGAGAGAGAATCGAATGGAGCTTCATTTTAAGAGTGACCTCCTCTGCTGTTGCTGTGTTTCTGTATATGCATGTCTGAACATGTTCCACTATACCACCTGCTGAAGTGTGGAATTGGATTTGTCCCATGAGACTAGGGTTACAATTTCCATGATACATTTTTTTAATGAGAGGAAAAGACAGAAATGGGGCATAAGATTAACGCTTAAACATCTAAATGTTTTTGTTTTTTTTTTGCTAATTTTATTTTGAAAGGTCAGAGAATTATTATCGGGTCATGTCTGATAATGACATGAATTAAACAGTATTTGTTTATTAGGCCATGTTTATGTTTTATATAAGAAATACAGTTATGCTATGGGTGAAAGGTGAGGTAATAAAAAAAATAATATCAAAATACTGATTTATTTTCAGCCCTAAAAGGAAATGGCCAAAGACTGACCCCGCAAAAGTATCCAGGAAAATATTTTCCTTGAGAAACCTTGTGAAACCTTTCCTTGTGTATTAAAGTCTAAATGTGCCAAAGGACACAGTTTTGCTGTTGTCATTTCACAACAAATGTTTTAGGGAACAAAACAACCCAGGGACAGAAAAGTTCATTCATTATGTTCTAAAAATATCTGCATATCCGTCTTTAAAGCAACACAAAGTCTTCTCTTCATATCATAGAATTGCTGTACATAAGTATAGGTTCTAGTCCAGCAGTGAGACACGTATAATAGTGAGATAATGTATCCAGAACATGAATACATTATCCAAAACATGGACACATTTTACTTTCTAATTCTTATATAATGAATATACATACAGTTTATATGACATCATATTAGACTACACAGAAATTTATGTTTGTGTTTTTATTAACATGAAACAGCCAAGTCATAAAGGTCTTTATTTTTAAATGTTGACCACTTTCATCCACAGTCATTTTAGAAAATGAAAACTGAAAAATATTCATGTCACTGTAAGGTTGGTATTAATTTGTTATACTTGTGTTTATTTAAAATTATTTAATATGCTTTTGTTTGTTTGTTTGTTTTAAATAAAACATAACAGATGTGTTTCTGCCCCAGGACAGATTGTTTTGTTCCACACTGCTATCCATGAGAAGGGATTTGGAGAGATGTCTAGAATTTTAATCACAGGTGGAACTGTGATGGTTCCACCTTTTAAACTGAATGGACACATTATTTTTAGATTATTTGTAGAGTCGGTCCAAAACAGAAAACACATTTTATGTGAGAATATTTCATGTTCCACTAGTGAATACACAAAGGAGCCTTCTAGGGACGACACAAGTTTAGAAAAATATTTTTGTCCTTGATAACCCCCTAAGAACATCTTTTTTCAACAATTTTATTTGGCAGGAACCCTTGTAATACATGTTGTAAAATACTGTACAAAGGTGGAAAACACCATTCAGGAGATAAACAACAGAGCCCCACTCTAGTTGTCACTAGTTTTACTACAATAACCTGCTGTTAATGTACACTGGTTTGTGAAGAATACTGTATTATTGGAATCATAAACCTAAATGTAAAAACCGTGTACATATTTGTATTTAAAACGTATTAGTCAGTAGCAACACAGCACACATTAGCAACACAGCAACACATTAGTGTTGGAAACATTTCAAAAGGCAGCGGATGAGGGAGAGTCGGGATCTACGGTCGACGCGTCTGATTGGCTACAACTAACACAACAAAACCCATGTGCCAATTCGCCCCTCCCCTTTTAGTTGCATAACGACCGGTGACAGATGTGTCAAAACAAATTCACTTTGCCCCAACATTACTTAACACGCAGGCAGATAAATTTGAACCTCAGGTTGTATTTAGGACATTTGTAGCATTGGTTGCCAGTTTGTTTCTTAGACTTTGACACAACGATTTGTCAAACGAGGCGGTAAACAAAGATAAATTAGATAAATTATTTTATCAACTTTGTTTAATAGTGTCTAAAAGTGCCATTAAGCATGTTTCCTCTGGACTCTCCGTGGAATATTTCTTTCGCCGGCTGTGGTTTTCTAGGCATCTATCACATTGGAGTCGCGAGCTGTTTGCAGGAGCAAGCGCCGTTTCTGGTGGAGAATGCGCGTCACATCTACGGCGCGTCCGCGGGCGCGCTCACCGCCTCTGCGCTGGTCAGCGGGGCTTGTCTGGGTAAACTTGATTATTTGACCCAATGACTAAAACATCCATTAATATTAGTTAATAACAAAATGTAACACCAAACTATGGCCATACCATGTTTTGGAAATACTACAGCGATAATATTATTCTATATACTGTTCTTTATAAATATTGTTCTGTCAGCAGGAGCTCATGTGCAGATCTTAGAATTTGTGTCAAAGATAATACTACTTATACACGATCACATAACTTTCAGCTGTTGTTTATGCCAGGTTTTAAACACTTTTTTTGACCCTGTGACAGGAGAGGTGGGGGCCAGCTTCATTGATGTGGCTAAAGAAGCCCATAAGCACTTCCTGGGCCCCATGCATCCCTCCTTCAACCTGGTGAAGATCTTACGGACCAAAATGCATTGTGCGTTTCCACCCGATGCCCACAGCAAGGCCACCGGCCGCCTGGGAATCTCACTGACTCGGGTAACAGATGGAGAAAATGTTTTGGTGTCACACTTTTACAGTAATGAAGAGCTGGTGCAGGTGCGTACACACACACACACCTGAGTTTTAGATACCTATAATAAAATAAATGTTAAGATCACACAGCATTTAAATCCCTTGTGTTTTATGCTAATCATGTGTTTGTGTGTACAAACAGGCATGTATATGCAGTGCTTACATTCCTGTTTACTGTGGCCTGATCCCTCCAGCCCTGCAGGGAGTGGTGAGTGTCCGAGTATCTGCTGTATATAATTACCCATAATGCATCTTCACCTCCACTATGATGCACTTCCAGACACCTGCACTATGATGAGCCTGTTTTTGCTTGAGGCTGAATTTCGATGGTTGTAGACCTCTCCATCTGTTTTAAAACGTGGAAAGTGGAGTATAATATTGTACTTAGTGTAGCAAAAAGTCTCTGTTTTGTAACCTTTTGCAGTTCTGCTGTGTTGCCCTTGGGGTTGTGTTGTTGTGTAAAAAATAGCTTACAATTTAAAGTAAGTTATAAAATATACTCTTATCTTTGGTACACTGGCTGCTTTTTTCTTAAATGTATGTTATCAGGGTTTCTGCTATAAACAGCTTGCTTTAAGAAACACACTAGAATAAACCAGTTGTCTTGATTTATTTGAGACAAATGTTGTTAGCCTGTGTGTTTGTTTAAACCTCAGCTCTACTCTACCTAAACCTTAAAAGATTTAAGGAAAAGCTGACCTCAGATCAGCAGTTCTTAGACATGAACGGGTGTCTGAAAGCTAGGGTTAACACAGCTGTGCTTCCCTGTGTGCCTTGATTGAGTGAGTGAGTGAGTCACTGTGTGTGTAGGCAGGGATTACTGTATGTTTGTGTGTTTGCATCAGAGGTGTGTGTGTTTGTGTTCCAAACAAGAATTCCAAATGATGCATATGTGTGTGTGTGTGTGTGTGTGTGTGTGTGTGTGTGTGTGACAAGACTGCCAGCGTGCTGAGCCTGCTGTTCTTTTTGCTGTGGGGTCTGTTTGTGAAGCGCTGCAGTAAATCCTCACCATGCAACCTCAGTTTCTGATCTTTATTTGTTGTTGTTCTATTTTCTCCCTGGTTGTCACTGACTTTCTGGTTCTGAATGATGTTTAGAGCGTTATTAGGTTGTTCAAATGGTGTGAATTGTTGCTGGGTTGCTATTTTAAAACATCTATGAGCTATAGCTATATAACCACCACACTAAGGAATGATAGATTAAAGTTTGCTCTCAGTATATGACATTTAAATTCAAGTGGATTATGATTGGCATTGTTCTCACCTTCTTTCTAATATTTAGAATGTTTTTTAATGTTTTTTTTATCTTTATAGCTATCGTTATCAGTTATCTTTATAGTTATCGTTATTGCTGTGAATAGGTCTTCACAAATAACTAATACTTGCAAAATAAAAAGTAAAAAATAAAGAGTTATTTTTGCAAACAGAGTAAAATTAACAAATGATTAACAAATTAACAGAGTTAAATTAATTAAGCAAAGGTAATGCAGGATTAACTGAACATACAAGCTAATCCTCTATGTCTCTATTTTAGAGGTATGTGGACGGGGGCATTACTGATAATTTACCACAGTACCAACTGAAAAACACCATCACAGTGTCTCCATTCTCAGGAGAAAGCGACATCTGTCCACGAGACATCAGCTCCACCAACCTGCATGAGCTCCGATTCACCAACACCTCCATTCAGTTCACGCTAGCCAACCTCTACAGGGTCTCCAGAGCGCTGTTCCCACCTGACCCTCTGGTACAAATACAAAAACATGCATACATATGCACAGATACGCACATAAACACACCCACATACACGTCCCAATAGTAAACCCACACACAGATGTGCATTAAAACACACACATACAAACTGACTCTTCCTGTTGAAATGACCTAAAAACAGAGACAGTCAACAGACTGACATTAATATTGTGATGCTCTCCTCTTCCTCAGGTCATGAAGAACATGTGCAAGCAAGGATATAGAGATGCTCTATGCTTTCTAAAGACTAATGGTGGGTTTTTGGTTTTGACTCATTACCGTCTCCAGTTTTTATATTGCAGGTATTCCATACGTCGGCATATGTGCAGAATGGTACATTTAGTTCTGAATATAAACAGGTGTCTCCGCTATTACCGAGCGTGTATGGAATAGCATTTATTATCTCGTCTGTGAGGTGAAAGACTCCAGGGGATGGAGAGAGATTGTTTTGTGACAGAGAGACCTCTAGCGGCCAATTCTGGCAACAAGATCCAAAAATTATTTTTATTTTTGATTTGAGTCCGTTAGAGTCAAATCATCTATTTTAGTCAAAAATTTTAATTACCATGTACCATAACAGTAGTGAACCTGTGTTCTAATTTATTATCCAAAACCTTATTGTTGTCTACATAATAATTTGATTATCTTGCTGTTTTCTGTTATTATGTATATATATTTTACATATATTTGTCAGTTATCATTTGGTCAATTGCAGCATCATATCGAAGATAAGCTGTGCTCTGCTTTTGTTTCGATTTTACAAAACATTATTTTTTTATGTGATAAATATTCCATGTTATAAGTTTCAGAGAAAAACATTAAATCCTCCAGTGAGGATTTAAATCACTGGAGTTGCAGTTTCTAGTAGTTAAACAAATGTGTGCGGTATTCCTAGCTTAAAGAGACAGTGAGTAATTGTTTATGTTGTGTAAGCATATGTGTGTTTTCCAGGTTTGTTACAGTATCACCATCCACACCGCATGCTGGCCATTGCCAGTGGGGAGCCTGAGGAGGACTTGTATGGTGAGGATGATGAAGGTCAGGATGAAGAGTCAGAAAGAAGGGAGGCTCGTAGTCACTCAGACATCGAGGAACACATTTTTGAACATCTGCCTCCTCGAGTACATAAAGGTACTGACAGATAACAATCTTTTAATGTTAAAAAATACAGCATAGTATTGTGAAACCAGGTTTACAATTTACAAAACAGATTACTGTTGGCGACATTTAAAATATGATTTTCAAAGGACAAATTGCTGTCTAATATAATGTCCTATAAGTCTAATATAAAAGTTTTTGTGTTGGCTGCAGTGATTGCAGTACATAATTCATATTCCCCTTTTACATTAACAAAATGATAATGGTCAGACAGGTAAGATCAAAACCACTGTAATTCCTGCCCTACTGTAATATCAGTTGATTTGAAAAGATGTCATGATCTGTAGTGTCAAATGCAGAATCTTTATTAAAGCAGCTTTTTAAATATGTATGCTTCATAGCAACCAAATTGGCTTTCTTTCAAGCTTTTTCTGTTTCTTTTTGAAGCACTGGTCATGGCCTGTAAGGAAAGGAAGAGGCTGTTGCAGTATCTAAGCAACCTGCTGCCTGTCAGAATGGCATCTGCCATGCTGTTACCCTACACACTTCCTGTAGAATCAGCTCTGTGTATCAGCATCAGGTAAACACTTCAGCACTGACTGTACTACTGTAACACAACACAGACATTTGACTGCTTACACGTTCATGTTGCTGCAAATACATAGTAGAGCTGCATGGTGCCTCATAAATAACTGCAGATGGTAGCTTTTGTGTGTGCATGTAT
>JBAJNP010004993.1:19760-30772 GCA_036877545.1 Yasuhikotakia modesta | reverse complement strand
CGACAGAGAGCATTTAACATTTTGCCCTAAGAACCAACAAGCCTTATATGCAAAACCACAATTTAAAGTGTTGTTTTGATGCTAGGGAGAGGATTGACAGAAGAAGACATTTTGATGTGTGAAATGAGGTTGTACATCAGATTGTTTCAGAGGAGTTTGTCAGGTGTCCAGCAGAAACAGAACAGGTGAATTTCTAGAGACCTGGTACCTTGTTGTGAAGGAACAGGTGGACATGGTTTGATCACAAAACGTAAATGGATGATTTAATGATATTATGGCTGAGTTAGCGTCTTAAATGCATAAGACGTTTAATGGTCTTGCTTGACAACAGATATTCTTCATCATTAGATTTAGAAGAACTTGTAATTGTTTGTGATTGTTTTGCATAACGTCTCAAACAACCACATGTTGTTGACAAAAATAATTTGTATAGAATTTGCCATTAGTGTAACAGACCGAGTTAAATGGGTGATATTGGTTTGCTAATAATTAGGATTGTGTTGAAGTAAATGCATCTGTTTTCTGAAGCTGTAGGGCTGTCACCCAGGACGTCTTTCTCATACTTTTGCTTTGTTTGTATTTCGGTGTTGGTGTGTTTTTGATTTAAATTGAGCAACATTATGTAGACAAGTAAAAACTAGAACATTTAACTGTTGTCCATTTCTCTGTGATAGTCAAGGGCATTTTTATTGTATTTATCTTGATCATCTATATATAGGGGGCTGTAAAGATATAGGTGAGGGGGCTATATAGATATTGACAAGGGGGGTTGTATAGATGTAGGTGAGGGGGCTGTATAGATGTAGGAAGCTATAGAGGCAGACAGGCAGACAGTTGTTGACATTCAGAATTAGGGAAGCTAAATATCTGGAAAAACAGTTTTGTCCTCTATTCAGTGAAAGTTATTTGTGTGTTTTTTTTTAGACACAAAAGTGAAACTCCAGCACAGACTGGAAGTTATCAGTGTGTGGACAGAGAATGGAAGCAAATGCAGGAAACTGATGCTGTTATATAACTGTATTAAAGCCACTGCACAGCGGACTTTATAAACGAATAACACGCTTCAAACATGCAGCCCTGCAAACATACAGATCGATGAAACCAGTGAATTGATTTGAATGAGATTGTGGCTGTTTATTATATAGAGGTGATCACATGTGTTCTGGTTGTGTGTTTAGCACGCAGCCCACAGCTGTATACTAAGCAGTGTACCCTCATTAGCCTGTCAGCTCTTTCTTGCACGTACTTAAGCGACTGCCACAATTACCACAGCAAAGACTGCCAGTCTGAGAGCAGTGCATAAAGACAGTCACAGATGTTCCTTTATGAGCCCCTCAAGTGCCACATGAACTGATTAGCTTCCTCTGTCTGCATCATGACATGCTAACGTTATGACATCATCTCTCCTGTTGCACAGGACGCCTGCTCAGTCTTGGTACTGAAGACAGACGCAAAGATTATCGGGGGAAGTATCTGATATTGGACAACATCCCCAGCTGGGCAAATCATGACAGCAGCACAGGTAAATCCCCAAACCTGCAGCCCGCTGCAAAACGCGTCTAACAGCTGCGATCTGTACCTTAAACAACTAAAAATAAACCAATCAGTTATTGAGCAAAAACATGACGGTTGAGTGTTTAAGACCATCTCCAAAGCTTAGCCTGATTCGCAAATAATTTGAGTGATCGGATCGGAACCGACTGCAATATTGCATTTTTTTTAGAGCCGCTGTTTAGAATTTAATCTAGTCAATCTAAAGATTGATGTTTGTGTGGCGGTTCTGATTGGATAAGATCCTGTTAGTTATACAGAAAGTGCAGAGTCATTCTGAAGGGAGACAACAGTTGTTTCTGTCACTACTCTGCATGCTAGTGTCCTGCTGCCCTTTAGAGAGAAGAGGGCACATGGATCAGTCTTGCCCTGACAGCTCAGATGTCATGACTTATTTATAGATAAACCTGCCATACGTTTGAAAAGTGTGTCGGACACCATTTATATAATGTTTTTGTTGTGTTGCATTGGTACTTCTGAGTTGGCTGATGGCTTCCTGTAGTTTAGTGGACTGAGAAACTCATTTATCGTGTTCCTGTAGCTTAACTAGTAGGGTTTTACGTTAGCAGTACAAATGTGGTGGGTTCGATTCCCAGGGAACACGTTTACTGATGAAATGTATATTGTGAATGACAGTAAATAGCTTTGGATGAAAAATAAATATAAATATAAAAAGTAAGTTTTACTTTTACACTTGAATAAATTACAGATTGTATTAATGACACCCTCAGGTCATTTAGTCTTTAGTTATGATGGTAAGAAGGTGTCGCAAATGCAAAAGAGGTCATTTTCACTGGCTTGGATGAGTTTGTTAGCAGCATTTCCTATTTGTGCTTCACCAAATGGTCTGTGTCAGCAGGCCTGTAGAAGATCTGAGAGGAGCTGAAGGCTTCACTCACATTACAGCCAAAATTTTCTCTTGGTCTGTTAATATTAAAGGACAGTCAGTCTTGAGGCGTGAAATTTGGCGGGTGTTGTGTGCAATTATAATAATTACCATAAATTCTGCACTAATAATGTACGTGCAGTGAGCTTGATAAACATGTTTATTATTAGAGATATCTGTACTGTCTTCTGTTAGAGATTTAAATTAAACATTTTTGTTGACAGACAGACAGTGACTTTAAATGCAATAATGCACAGTCATGCAAATAAGTTTAATGAACTCCGTTAGCTTAGTTTGGTTTTTGCATATATCTTCTGTGTATGATGAGGTTTAATATAGTTGACCAGCTGGCCAATGGCTGCGTCTGATGCCTGGTGGTTTGGGCGTTCTAACCGTTGGGCTTCTATCTGTTCTGTTAACCCATATGCACAGTGTTGCATGCCAGTGCTGTCACCAGCCAGATCCGATTGGGTTGGTTCCTGATCTGTTAGGGTTCTAGTAGCAGGTATCAAACCTCCAGCATAAATGCCTGCAATAAATCCATATAATCTTTGTAGACATTTTATTGTATTTTACACACTTATTCAGTCCAGAGGTTTGACCTTTTTTAGTGTTTTACACATTTTATACATTTACATTCATTTCAGCAGATGCTTGATCCAAAACAGCTAGAAAATCAGGGAGCATTTAACATTTTGCTGTCAAAGCCCATTCAGGTAACAAATGTAGGTTGTAAGAACATTTCTGCAATGCTTTCTGCAAGTAACAAAAAGGTTATTTTGAAAATGCATAGAATGTTAAAAATATCCAGTGTTGTAGATGCTATATTAATGTTATTGCTTGGTTTAAAGAATGTTATTTAAATGTTTCTTAATTATGTAACACTTTCAAAATGTTCCACTAACTAATTTAAAACATGAAACGCATTAGCCAACATTATGAGTACTTTGCTTGTTAGTTGGGAAAATATTTTTTAACATTTAAAGAAGGTCAAACATCAGAACATTATAGATCTTGGGAAGCCGAGCAGATGTGTTTGCAGTTGTCTGTTCACACACTTGACTAGATTTGATGTGTATCAGTCGACTGTTTATTTTGATGAACCTGATTCATCATGCAGATGACATTCAGTAGTTCTGACTGCGCCGCTCTTATAATCTAACAATACTGTTTTCTTTAAACGGCTACAGAAGATAAAGAACAGAAGTCTGGCTGTCTGGCTCACAAAGTGTCTCTGTACAGAGGTGACATCACCATCTTGGAGGTGGATGCCATTGTAAACGCTGGTGAGTATTTTCATTTCAGTCCGTTTCACTTTTACAGCCTAACTGTTCATTAATAATAATAATTAATTTTTGTGTTTTATGAGTTTCCACAGTTTTTTTTCTTCCTTCAGCCTCAGGTTTTTGTACACGATACATCCTCTTTGGCATTTGTTGTGCTCTCTCTCCCTCTAGTGTCTGTGAACGGTACAGCATGTCTGTTTTTAGGTGTAGACGATTCAGTGCATATTACAGCAGTTATCATAGAAGTTATTATGATAATAACTCCAGACCCTCCTGGAGGGTTGGTGTCAGTGCAGGTTTTACCTCCAACCTTTTGCAAACACGCCAAAACAAACTAATGAAGCCGGTCAGAATGACTTGAAAATGAGAGTTTATTAGGGTTGGAACTAAACTCTGCAGGACAGCGGCTCTCCAGGACTGGAGTTAAATCATCCTGCTGTAGGATTTTTGCTTATGGTGCGTGTTTATATCAAAATGAGATGCTGTTTTATTACTGCAGTGTATATTTCATGTGTACGTTTCTTTATAGCATTTGTGTTTCTGATGGATGAGATGTTGGCAGATATTTTGTCTAGGATGAAGCATTTATTTAGAATAAAGCATCAATGTCTCCTATGGGAAGCCTATAAGTTTATAATAAGTCATTTGTTTTCATTACGCTCAGACTGAGAAGGTATTTTGCGTCTCTCTGGTTTGTTAATAGTCGTCTTCTAATGTGGCTGTGAATTTGTATAAACTTGTATAAAGCAGAAAACACTGTCACAGTCTGTTTTAAGAGCTGAACGCACTGGATTATTCAGTATGTTTATGTTGATTATTATTGATTAGATTGTATGGAAATGAAGTGCTCTGCGCTCAAGCTGTTTATCTTCGTGTCAGTCACAGAGACAGAGTATTTAACATCTCTGGCCATAGTGCATTTGTTTGACGGGTGAAATATGTTGAACCGGACTGTTGCATTTGTAACGGCAAACAGAAAGTCTGGTAACAGCTGTTTTGTGTGTTTTGTGCTTTGCTAACGTGTGCAATGATTGTTTGCAAAAGACTGAACGTCTGTTAGGTTTTATTTTGTTTATCGCGGCGTGGTTCAAGTATTATGAAGTCTGATGAACAAACTCTGAGTTTAGTATTTTTATTGAATCTAATAAACTGCAGCTGAGCTACAGGGTTTCTGTAGCTGGTAGTGCAAAGGGTTGTGGGTTCAGTCAGAGTGTTAGGATGCAAGTCTGACAATGGCAAATATTTTGGCCTAAAAGCAGTTTTTTTGCCATGCAGGGGTTTTTAATGCAAACATTAAACTTGAGTTAAAAGTAATCAACATTTTTTTTCACAATGCCTTAATGTATCTTGAAAATGAGAGTCATAATCTGTTTTTTTTTTTCCAAATCTGACTGAAATTAATAACCGTTTTGAAAATGATTATAATGATTTATAATAGATGTCAGAAACTCAGGGCTCAGACTCCCACCCTGTGCCTGCAAAATTTAAAAATGTTAAACAAAGAACCTTGTTATCCTCTCATAACAGTTAGATCAAACGTCTTTCAGCGACACATAAGTTGTTTATCAACGTTGTGATATTACAGCAGTTTAATCACATTAGTCACAATTGTGCATAACCTTGGTTTTAATAGCATTATAACTGCATGTTATTCAGGCTGAAAGTCAGTGCTTCACATGAGTTAACAGTGGATAATTAAACCAGGTTAGTTTTGCTGTGCGTGGTTTGTTACGCTTCTGTTTTTGACATTGTGTTTCTGACTTCTCAGTACAGTATAACCTTGCAGAAACTTTCAACAAAAACAGGATGTGAGAGAACATGCCAAGAGGGCCAGCGGTCTAATCTGGGGGTCTGACGCAACCGTACTGATGTAAAACTGCAACTGTTTGCAGAATGAATCGGAATAAATCATGCGTTCGGTTGCACCGTGAACAAGGTTCTCCCAGTGCATCTCTCAACAAGTTTGCTGGTGTTTCTTCACTTCAGCGGTTGCGTTTAAGAGCGCAGACTGTTTCTGTAGGGTTTGTGTGATTGAATTGGGAAAGTAATTGGTTTAAAGGCTCAAGAGTTTGAGGGAGACGACTTATCATGCAGACGGGTGGCGATTCATCTATCAAAGGCCCGTGTCTTAGGCCAGGAAAGTAATCGCATTATTGCAAGAGCGCTTTGTTTGGGCTCATTCTTAAAGCGCCGTTTTCCTCCAGTGTTTGAGTTTTGATTCCTGGAATGATGTTTTCATCTCGGTAAGCTAGAATACGCTGAGAACAAAGCTTCTGTACGCTCGCTGGGAATTGCGTGTGCGTTTCCAGTAGTCTGGTTAGATGCATGTAGAGGGCTTACAAACATCTGTAGGGTGTTCTGTGTAGCGTAACTGTCGTTTAAAACTTTCGCAATTATGAAATGTCCTGTCATTTGAGGTACAGGAACGTTTATTGTTAGGAAAGACGTGTCTGTTCCAATCCCTCAGGGATTTGATAAATCTATGGAGCAATTTTGTAGATTACCAATTCGTTCCTCAAGGAGGAGACGAGCATCTTCTAATGGATTTGGCATCTTTTTGAAGTCTTTGATGAAGACAACCACCGTCCTACAAAAACCCTGGATGAATGGGACTCATCTCTGACTTTTTCTCTTCCCCTGTGTGGGGATTTATAGGCAATCACTGTTATTTTCCAGCACTTAGACGTCCAACACAATCTGAGTTCTGGTGTCCGCTCGCACATCTGAGCATCTCTTCGGCGTTCCCAGCGCTGGCGGAGAGAAAGTGTCATAAAAACTGCAGGAGAAGAGTGAAATTGACTGATTATCGCGGTTGCTCTCGTAATTATGTGGTGAGGTTGACGCAAGAGCCATCAGCCTGTCATAAACTGTTCTTTTGCCTCAGATTATAATAGTTTTATTCATCTCTTTGCCCCCTTCCTCTCCTCAACCAATTTACGGCGTGTAAGGTTGGAGAATATTACAGTAATAAAAAAACCTCTTGGGGCTTTTGCTCAAAAGACCTAATTCAGATCATGTAATATTATTACATTCTATAACTTGGGTTTGAAGACTTTATAGTGAAGCATCTGAGGAGAGCAAAATTAGTTCTTTTGTCGTTTATGTTCTCGTTTCATTTGAAAGTTGTGGATGTGAAAGTCACTGCAGGACTTAAAGTTGCTTTCCAGTCTGTTTTTATTTAAAAGAAATGGTCCACCCAAAACATGCATTGTGTTGTTTTTTTTAATTGTTTGTTCTGGGAAAACTAATCCTTTAAAAACTCTTTTAAAGTTGTTGGATTGTTTCTGTAGCTCAGTTCCTGTATAGCATTGTGTCAGCAACGCAGAAGTTGTGGGTTCGAATTTCAGCAATTTCAATAACCGTATACCTGAATGCTTTGGATAAATAGGTATGTGAATGTAATATAGTCAGAAATGAGACGATGGTCATGTTCTTGTTTAGAAGCTTTATTTCCTGTCACTCTGTTTCAGTGTGTTCACACTTTTAAATTAGTTCGCTGAGGCGTCTCATAGTAATAATATGTTCTGCATTCCCTGACATCTCTGAAATGGATCTAGAACTAAATGAATTATTATGTTCACTCATTTATTCTGTACAGCGCTTGACGGTCCCCAATTTGTGCTAAACCATTCTTGCAGGGATTTCATTTTTTCTAGGACACTGATCAACAAATCACAGTGACATTCTGCGGGAACTTCACTGTTGAAACCTGTTTTTTTGCTGGTGATTCTCACATACACAAAAGATTTGTTTTAAGCTGCATTATTAGTTAATAAAGCGTGCAGCTTTTACACTCGGGCCGTGTAGAGTTTGCGTTTGGAAAATGTCAGGCGGCATGAAATTAAATGGCAACAGTAATTAATTCTGGGCGGCATCATGCTGCATGCTGGGAGAGGCGAGGCCGCGAGCACGTTAAATGGGTTTTTAAATCACTCTCTGGATGGCCAATTATTTTTTCATAGAAATAAATTTCTTGTCAGAGCCACTAATTGAAATAGCAACTGACACCAGGGTCACGATAGGTGCAAAAATTTTAATTGCTCTCCCTTTCTTGTTTTCACACAAGGTGTCGTTTCGCTTAGCAAACAAAACAAACGCCAAATAAAAGCGATGATGGGGCAGTCAGGCCACAGAGCTGTTAAATATAGCGCCAAAACTTTCACCCAAAATCTCTTTAAAGTCTGTTTGCTAATAAAAAATATACCGCGAAATATTGTTGCAAAGAATTTTTCATCTTAAACAAACCTCAGTTATTTAAAGCACGCCACCGAACGCTTGGCCACTCGACGGTACTGCGTCGCTTTTGTGTTGAGGACGAGTAACACGGAGTGTCGTTTGGTAATTATGAGAGCTCTTTAAAAGAAAAACTGAAAGTAGTGTCTGCTGCCCTGTAGCACGGTGAGACGCAGCCACGGCTGAATACAGTAATGAAGTCTAATGCATTCCCAACATTAAATGTTCTATGAGTCACAGCTTAATGGAGACACTCGCACGTTTAACTGAAGACGAGTCTCCGCTCTTTTGTAATTGACGTTTCAGAGCGAGGGAGATAGAATCCACATCAACGCAACGTGCAAAAAGGGCCAGTGTTCACTCTGTCCTCATCCAAAAAACATGCCCTGAGATGTAAATCAGAGCTTATGCGGCTAAAAGCACTAGAGACTCGAGGCTTTTTGATGTTATGTACTCTGTGTTGTATCTCTTAGCGGCTAAACAGAATCTGTGTTTTACAGAGACGATGCTGTGCAGAAACTGAACAGCCCAACTTGTGTGTAATGTAATCGTTTAGTTTTTTTAGACATTTTAAAGCTCCGCCTACAGAATGACATCATCGTTAAAGGTCTGCTGTTATTGAGAGGAGAAACATTTCCATATTTTAATGAAAGATTATGAGATGAACACAAGAAGTCAATGACGTGCACAGATAAATTATTTAGAATAAATGCATAAGAATGGTGTATTTTGATTTCATTGTGGCTTTAGAAACTTTGTTATATGGTGTTACTGAACGGCTTGTGTGACATGTTGCCATGTTTGATTATGATCGTGTTTTCAGGAGTGAGCTAGACCTCAAAATTAGCACAGAAAATAGTCCATGGCTTTCATCTGAGCCTGATAATGGATAGATCAGATGGAAAGCTGTTGTCAGTCTTCTCATAGTGAGACGCATCTCGCAGGAGTTCAGTAACAGCAGTCCTTGTTTCAAGGGTGTTTTTCTTTGATGTCTCTGATTGTTTTAGGACGAGAGCGACTGAACAGTCTGCAGACTTCAAGGCTAAAGTCATTTTCAGCAGTATTGATTGCAGTGATGTGAGCAAGACTGTGTGTTATTTGGTTGTTTGTGTGTGTCTGTTTGGTTGTATGGGTGTATATATGTGTGTTTTGTGTGTGTGTGTTTTTTTTTTTGGTTGTGTTTGTGTGTTTTTGGTTGTCTGTGTGTGTGTGTATATGTGTGTAAAGAGTGATTTCTGCACTGAGACATCTGTGTGATGGAAGAATACGAGTTCAACATTTTGGTCTAGTTCTCCAGTTTGACACTTGTTTCTGATACACTGCTGCACTGGTCTATATTAGTAGGTATACACCCTCCCAACACACACACAGTCCAGCCCAAACCTCGGACGCGGATCTGAACTGAGTTGATGTGCAAACGGGTGATTGTTGCAGTGTTGCATCAGGAATGAAAATCGATGGCTGCGGCCCATGGCAGTTGCTGCTCTGATGAACAGTGAAATAACTGTGTGTGTGTGAGTGAGTGAGTGTGGACCCTCTTAAAAGCCCCGTTAATACTATCAGCATGATGTGATTCAAGCGCAGCCATTTCTTTCAGCACATGTCTGTTGAACACACACACACTTTTTTTTTTGCATATTTAGCTTATAATATCTAAGAACAACAAATAATATCTTTGCAAAGAGACAACACTGTCATGCTTGGTGTGTGTGTATGGTTGTGTGTGTTTTGGTTGTGCGTGCGTGTGTGTGTGTGTGTGTGTGTGTGTACGCATATTAAGTAGAATTGTCAGGAAATGCCAACAGCAAAAATTGACTTTCTTCTCTCATTCTTTGTAATGAAACACCAGCTATGATGAGTTTGCCTGTTACCTCCATTACCTCTCATTGCAATAATAAATAACTCATTAAAGGAATAAATGCCCAACGCTTTAGGAATTTGAGATTGGCTTTCTGTGTTTCTCATGATGCCTACAGAGCTGCATTCAGTCTGAATGTTTTAAATGCTAATGAATTATAGACCTTTTCTAAGATTGAAGTTTTTATTGAGGCGCTGTTTTAAGTAGTAAACGTTGAGCCGCAGTTGAACTCTTTGGCCTATAGGGGACACTGTGCATCCACAAAAACCTGCCCCGGCTGCCTCTCCCATAAAGCGCCTGTGCACGGCGTCTCTGTTGTTTTGAGCAAATCCAGTGCCCTTGTTTAGATCGCTGCTTTTATTCCAAAGATGTCGCTGTGACGGGTGCCTCTCGTCTTACTTTAGCCTCAGATTACTGGGATAAAGAAAATAAAGCTGTAGGTTTCAACACGTGGCCAGACATTTAGGTGAGGTACTATTGATGCACAAAAGACAGTCGTGGGTTTGTGTTTGTTTAGAGCGATTGAAATGGTGAAAAAGTGGGATTACAGTTTGTATAAACTGTTGTCAAAAGCATAATACAGCTTGCTCTTCTCAGATCTTCTCCATTCTTAGGTGAAGAGCCAGAGAAGGAGAACTTACCAAAACATGCCAGTCAAAGAGCTGGAGTGAGGAGACACAAACATAGAGGTGGTGAGAAATATGGTAAAACGAAGCAGAGAAGTGAATTTATTCATTGCATCTTGAGAGCAACCCATTTTCTCAGAAGATGTCTGGTCCAGTCACCTGCTGGCTGTTTGCTCAGAATATCCCCAGATGTGTTTTGGTGTGTTCATTTCTTCTGCCCTTTCTGCTGCTTTGTCCATTTCGATGACTAATTGCTAGTTATTTTGACATTGAGGCTAAAGCCTTTCCTTGGAAGCTATCAACACAGAAGTCTGAAAAACTGTGCGCCTTAGCAGAAATGCTTATTAGGTGCTTGGTTACATGCCCACGGTGGGAATATTTGCAGTAATGGGCCCTCTGAACGTTTTCATAATGGGCAGTTTACCGCTTTCCAAATACAGATTTCAAAAACCATGCGCTATTTTTGAAGGAGGTTGTTTGCTTAGTTTTCTATGCTCCTGGAAAAGACACGTCAGTTAATTCCGACCACCAATGGGCTTATCAGAGTCACGCCTTCCTGTTATACCCTTAAG
>JBAJNP010004993.1:0-19680 GCA_036877545.1 Yasuhikotakia modesta | reverse complement strand
AGACTTTCACGCTCATTTCATAAGTCTGTCATTCCCACCGTGTGCTTGGCTTTGTAATCAGTCCGGGAATATTTGTTCTGGTGTCTGTTTGCTCATGTTTCAATAGTTACGCAAAGTCTTTTACAAAACGAGCCGTTTTTTGCTAAAGCCCCTTTAAGGGCCCGCAGTGAATTCTGGGTAAATGAAATTGAAGTGAGCTTTAATCAAACGCCCGTAATTACAAAACACTCAGTATAAAGCAACACGTTAATGGGTGAAATTTAGAAGAGATATTTAAATTGAAATGCGGTCTTCGGTTAGCGAGTAACTTTATCTCCTCTCTTTTGCACAATTGGAGATCAAATGGTGGCATGAGGAAATTGATTTTGATGGTGGTGTAGCTATCCTGCACTTTAACAGATGGAATTGAAAATTCTTCTTCTTTATGGCCGTTTAGACCAGCGTCTCGTTCTCCATCTGTTTGCTAATGCCAGACAAATGCGTTTGTTAGGAAATGAGTTTTAATTTACCTGACATTGTTCTCATGCACAACATCAGTGTGTTAAGCTGAGGAGCAAATAATATTTCAAGTCTTCATGTGAATTCTGTCTCATTCTTCATAGTCAAATCCAGGAAGTGTTACATAAACACATATTGCATAATTATTTACAGATCTACAGACTGACAGATCTGTGCTTTTTGGATAGAACTGAATGCATGTTACAAACTTCTGAGGGATGATTCAAATAGGATTGAGGGATTTTTTTTATTGCTTTAATGTAGAATGTACAGTAGTCCTAAAATGTGTTTGCCCTCTTTAGACGTGTGTGTGTGTGTGTGTGAATATATGTGACAATAATGACAGCAAATGATAAAAGTACATGCATCATTATTTGTCACTAACATTGTTTTGCTTGTTAATGTAAGTGTAATTCTTATGAAATCATGTCCTATAAGTTCAAACAAAATTGTTGTTTATGTGACGGGAGGTTACTGTGTGTGTGTGTTTGTGTTTTATTCACGCTGCTTATCAAAGAGTGAGATAAGCGCCGGCCGCGTTGGATGCACTGGCTAATGTTTATTTTGTGATCTGTTCATTGGTCTTTCTCTGAACCCGTGATAACACTTGCCCTAATATCTCTTCCAAGTGGTAATTGTGTGATAGGGCACAAGATCCAATAAAGGGATACAGGAACAAGGATGTCTGGATCCATTAGCTGGCCTGTTTTAAACCCGATGAAGCTGCTAGCTGTACTGACTGGCGTTTTTTTTTTGATCCATGAATACGCGGTGTACGTATAGCCATAGGAATAAACGTGAGTCAAAGCTGCGTGATTTTTATGGCTCACAGAACCACACTGAGGAAAAACAGAACGGCTGCTGAGCACCGGCGCTGGAACGGTTTGCGTACGGCGTTCAGAAGTTCAGACCTTAAGCAAACCACATTAGTTTAACCTCCCCACGCTTTTCAGCTCGTAATGGAATGATGGCTGCCGTCATTACAGTGATGAAATGGCCAAATAAGTGGCTTAAATGTAGCCTCATAAGCGGCAGTTCTTGTCAGCATGTTGTTTTGTTGCCCTTTGATTGCGTGGTTGGCCAGCCCACCCGTCCAATTAAAGCTGCCAATATGACAGGCATGAGTCTTTTAAAAACAGTGTTATACAAACGCACTGGCATTTTCTGATGTGCCGTGAGAGATCTCTGAGACCTTCTGTGGTCATTTGCCTTTAAGCTTTTGTTTTGTTATTTGTTATTTTAGGAAATTAGAAGTGACTGCAGCTCTGAGGAGGTCCGTTAATGAACCAAACGTAAAGTTGAGTGATTCGCACATGCAATTATTGGAATATGGCTGTAATCCAAATGAATGCATCAGAGGTTTATTTTGGATTATATTATTGCAGTTTTATCAAATTGTGTTTTTCAGATTGTTCTGGCAAAAGGATAAAATCTTAAGTTTTGAACCCGGTGATTTTAAAAACACTGTGGTCTTTTTTTTGTGTTTAATGTCAATTTATGTAGCCCAAGCATCAGTCACCGAAAAGTTCATTTGAATACCAGATTCACTGATCACACGCTGACAAATTCATGTCATTATTACTGATAGCAACTTTCCCAAGATTGTTTAGCTGGAAGCCTTTTATCTCCGTAGCTAAGACAGAATGTCACAGTGTTAATTATCTGCAGTCATCTCCTGAGTTAAACATGCCACAAAACATCAGACGCTTCATTCTTAACAACCCAACAGATACTCTCAAATGTCTCAACGCTAATGAAACGGCAACACACTCGCACATTCCTTAACACGCTCTCTGTCTGTCTCTCTCTCTCTCTCTCTCTTTCTGTTTGTCTCTCTCTTTTTCTGTCTGTTTTTCTCTCTCTCTCTTTCTCTCTCTCTCTCTCTCTCTCTCTCTCTCTCTCACAATCCTTCCGGCAAGCAGGTGTTGATTGATTTGAAAAAATGTCACTCGCCGTTTTAATGTGAGAGCGAAAAAGGAGGAAAAAAAAGTAAAAAAGGGAGGGAATAAATGTCTCTTGCATTTTTTTGTCATTTGCTGTGTTTTTTTTCATCATGGATTCTGTTACTCTGACAAACAGGAAGACGAGGTGTCTGTGCCTCGTAGGGAAAATGTATTTATAGTGCTATTCTCGGCAAACAGCAGATAGAGGAACAGAAAGAACAAGAACCAGTGAAACTGAGACATTGTGTCCAATCAGGAGCTTCGTTGTCGGAGCGGTCCGCGCTCAGTCGACGGAGCGGGTCCGTGTCGGCTGTTGCTGTGAGTTTACTGCTGTCTAATGGACGCTCTTGCAGTGCCAGCCTGGGCTGGGCAGTCTATAGCGGCCTGTGTTAATGATTAATTAACGCGGCGTTAAGTGGATGCAGTTGGAGGCTTAACAGGAAGTGACAAAGCCCCAATGCTGCCCAGCAATGTTGACAGGTGTACAGAGTCTTATTTTCTGCCTCTTACTTTTGTTTTCTTATTTCTGCCAACACCTCCACACAGCTCTGAGAACTCTGTATTGTCTACCCAGCTAGCAATTTTGGGTTGTAAGAATGTTTCCCAAACGTTTTCATTAAGTAACGACAATGTAAAATCTTTATCATTTACAGGTAGTTATTTGCAGACTAGTTGGGTAGGACTAGTTGACTGGAGGGTTTTGTGATAAATCTTGGAGGTGCTGCTTGGTTTGTGTTTTGTATGCTGTGTTTTGCTGTTCTTATAGTTAACTTTTGAAAAGTTTATATTAAACTGTAAACAGAGATAAATCCGCGATGTTACAGTTGTGAGGCAGAATGTACGGGTTCATTTCTGTGTTGTTCTAGAACGAACCGTGAGGACGTTCTAGGCTTTTCTGAATTCCTCTGCTGATTCTTTGGCATTTGGGTGTTTCTAGAAAAAGGCACAATATGAAATATTTGCTGAGAACTATTCCAGACGTGCAATATCTCTTATCTAACACTGAGCCAAGAAAATCGCCTACAGAAACGAAGCTCTCAGGTTACATTGAAGCACAACGTTCTGTGTTTTGTATCTCAGGGCTTTGATAGTTTTGTGCAATACAAGATTCTATTTATTTTGTCTTTCTGTAAAACTGGCTGCGCTGGTATTGGGCTGGTTGGTGTTTTTAATTAACTATACACAGGGTACCTTAAAACAGAGTCGTTCGAAGAACTCGCCAAACTAGCAGGTTGACGTGTTGGTGGTTAATAGACAGCAACATGAGCTCAAGAGGCAAAATAAACGTTCTCTGAGTAACTAGCGCTGGTTAAGAGCAGCACAACCCATCGACCTCTTTGCAGTGTCAGTTACTAGCCGGGGTAAACATGAAATAATTGCTCGCAGTCACCTCGGTTTTTAAATGCAGCACTATGTCTTCATTTTTTTTATGAGTGCCGTGTTCTGAGGACGGCGTGAGGAGACCCTTAGCGTTGTTTGTTGCTAACCAGGTTGCTAAGCAATACTTTTATTATAACATATTTTTGTTTAATTAACAAATTGACGTGTGCATTATTGTATTAATATTATTGAAATGGATATTTAACTTAAGCTTCAGTTTGAAACTTTTTTTTTTTTTTTTGGAGGGCACAATGTCTACACATTAAACAACTTTTCACAGCATATTATTTTCACATTTTGTGCGCCGTCTCGGCTCCAAAGCAAGCAAACAAAGACAATCTTTAAGAACATTCAAACCCAAAATGTTACATGAAGTTCCAGAAAAGTGACACTAAACTTGCTTCGCTGAGGAGAAGCATCCGTCCCTCGCTTTTGCCCTGGAAGAGAGAAACCTCAGCCACCTTTCAGGGTTTGTAATGCGGCGCGTGATGCAGAGAGGATTTCTGAATGGAGTTGAGTGACACTCTCTCGCTGCTTCTCTCCAGAGTCTCGTCAGTGTCAAGCACAGCCGCAGACCCGCCTGTCAGCTCTGATATAGAAGCTGTCACTGCTGTAAATCCGGCGCTTGGCCCGGCCCGGCTCTTGGCCCTGCAGAGCTATTAGAAAAAGAATCAGAAACTAAACAAAATGGCAGCCGGCTGTAGGTTAGATGCACGCAGGACAGCTCCCTGTTGGCTATCAGTCTTTCAGTTACCAGAGTCAAACCACACCAGCTCATAAACACCAGCTGCTATTTCAATTACAGTGTTCTGCCGCACAGTTTTAACATGGATGAACAGACTGCTGTTGGTGTTTGCCAGGGGGATTTTGAATGCATTGGGAAGTGGAGTACTTTAACTTTAGACATTTTTTTGGGTGTCTTTGCTCTTGTTGTTGATTTGAGATTGTTTGCAGATTTTGGGAATAGAAATTGGCGTCCAGTCCAGCTAACGTTTGGGTGAAAACTAGCAATATTTGTTTATGAATCGCATGTCGTTTGTTGCAGTCAATCATGTACTATGTTTCAAAGTTATATAGCTAGAGCTGCAATCTGTGATTTTTACCTCTACTGCCATCTGTGTTTAAACATAAAGTTGCAGGTTACTTAACTTTTTAAAGTATGGTAATGAATGGGGGAAATTGGGCCTAAGAGCTCAATTTCAAATCATTATTCTAATCTTACCGAGTTGGGGTTAAGAGAGGAGATTGTGTTGAACACTGATCTGTCATGTACTTCAATTGTTGTTAATTGTAACCAAAGAAGTTACTGATTACCATTTGCAAAATGAACAGTTGATCAAAACCACAGTTTATATCATTTCTGTTTTGATGCCACTCTTTGACTTTGGCTTTACACCATGTTTGGCTTGTTATTTTGTTAGATTAGGTGGTGCTTTGGAGAACACTGGCTGTTTGCGTCATTTTTTTTGCCCTTTGACTTTATCCAGTATTGGTTAGCTGTCTGATAGCGAGCTCTTATCCACAGGCTAACGCGTCACTGAGAACTTATCCATTTGACTTTCTCAGATTAACATCAGACGCGATTCATCTTGCAGCCTTTGCCCCTCTTGCACAAGGGCATCATGGGAGTCTGTGAGAGCCAGGGCAGGTTAAAATCAACAGGCTCCCATTTGTAAAGACGAAGACCTGACTTCCACTTATCTATTCATGTATTCCGTGCCAAAGCTTTAATAAATGCTTCTTCCTCCCATTTTTAGTTGGTGGAACGCTGTCTGTCGGGTCGCATGACTCCTTTTTGAGGGGGTGTCGGTATGGGCGTGAAAGATGCACTTACGGTTTTGCTGCTGTTTCAGATAAATTGTGGATGGGGGCTGAAAAAATCTGAAAGCAAAGACTGGAGGATATAAATCATCATAAAATGACAACAGCGCGTGTCCTGCATAGATCTAAAAATGTGAGATGAAGAACAAACGGTTGCTAAGGAGGGTGAGAAGATCAAGGCGGGTGAGATACGTTACAGCGTCCTCAGAATCACCTTGACAACCTCTTCTCGTTGGGAAGCGTAACTGCGGCGATTGTTCAAGTAGCTTTCCGACTGCCTGATACGTGTCATAATCAGATTGGAAAATGAAGTTAGAGGCCTTGACTCAGGATGAGTGACTAAGTGCACAGTGACAATCTGGCCGGGGCTTGGAGTGGCTGTTAATGAAATGTTTTGAGGTTTAATGGAGTGGTCCAGGATTTGATTCTCATCCTTGAAGAGCCGCACTTGCTGCCAAACAACCACAAGGTTATTTCTTAATGGCACCACACGTTGTTCTCACTTGACCACGTATAGATGAGTAATTGACGATGATGTGCCTGTGGTTCTCATACCAGCAGGAACCGTCAGCGGTACTTAGAAGCAGCCAAAATTTCACTATCCACCCTGATGGTGTAATTTTCTTTAATGATTGTTTCAATTCCCTCGCCTTTTCTTCCAAACAGACGTGCTCACGGACCATTTGAACACATTCCAGGAGGTTTGCTTTTTTGGCGTAAGCGGTTAAGTCTGGTTTTCATTATAGAAATGCACTGATTATAATTAGTGGTTAACAGATTACCCCAAACGTTACCCTCTGATTACATTATTTTTTCAAAAAGGCAAGATGGATGGTGTTTCATTTACTGGCACGCACGTTTTCTTTAATGTGGGCTGCTGGCTGCGTTTATGAGGCCAAACATCATTGAAAATATTTAAGAGGAGGAATTCTAATGTGTGACCCGGCATATAACAGAAAACAACGTAAATGAAGCATCAAGGAAAATGTTATACAATTAATTCAGCTGCCTTGATTGTAATCTTGTGTTTTATTCCCAGATAGCTCATTCCAATTTTTCACAGATCTGGTTACTTGCTTAAGATTTTTATCAGTCATAATATAATGTAATGTAATATTTACATTTGTTCGTTTGGCAGGCGCTTTTATCCAAAGCAAGTTACAGTGGATTCCAGCTATACATTTGATCAGTGTGTGTGTTCCCTGGGAACCAAACCCACAACCTTTTGCACTGCTAACTCACTGCTAACTCAAGCTCTGCTAGTTGACCTACAGAATGTAATGTATTGTAAGGTAATGTGATGTGATGTAATATTAGTTTGTTTTACAGTATCACAGCCACACAAATTCAAGTTTATAATGCTATATTTCAAAAACACTGAATAGTGAATCAATAGTTTTCTGCCCTATTATTTTTTAACTCAAGATTTGGATGTCCACCATGGCTTAAAGTTTCCTGGGCTGCGTTCTGCTGTGGAACTCGGTAATGAAGCAGCCCTGACTTCAAAAAGCATTTCTCAGGATATATTGCTGTTTGCAGAGAGAGGTGTTGACTGACTGCAGAGTTTATTCATTCATATATGCATTTATGGCCGCTCTGCTTGTCTTTGGAGCCGCGGCCTGGCGAGGAGCGGTGGCAGTCAAAAGATGAATACCTGATCGCTTCTCTCCCCAGACGCTGTTAAACGAGCAAACGGGCAGTTTACAACATTGCCACAGCCAATACCGCGTATTTTATAAATGAGCCGTCCCGGGCACAGACAAATATCCTCTCTTCCTTTAAATCCAGTTTGATTTTTAACAGCCACTTATACGCCCCAATACATTTTTTTTTCTTTTAAATGTATTTGCTTGTATTTCTTCAGAAAACGTGTATTATGATAGGAGAAAACTCTTAAATGAAGTCTCAAACACACCAGTGTGTGATTAAATGTCATGACTCTTATTTCGCAGGCCACCCGTGTGGTTATTTTTGCAGTAGCGGTGAGTAGGAACGAGTGTTTCTTCCGTTCTGCATTCATAAATGGCAGAAGAAAGAGAAACGGCTATGCAGTAATAACTATTTCTCCGCCAGCACCACTCTAGTGACCTTCACTTTCACTGTAGCCTCATTTATGGCTTGTGTGTAGAGGCATGAGCCTGGACTTTCTGCGTTTATTAGCCTGCATATGGTGTCTTTACCGCTCCACTTCACGCTTGAATTTGAATGGCGTCTGGGTACTGGCTAGCTGCATGTTGACTCCACCTGTGGCTGTAAAGGTGGATCATTTTTTCCACTTAGGCCTTGGGATGCGTTTTAATCGACTCTCTGGTTCACTAGGTGGTTCACTGGCTATGTGGTAGATGTTTCTAGGGTGTTCCAACGTTAAAATTCTTCCAGCGATTAATAATTGATTTTGTAAATTTACTGTATCATTTCATGAATTATTTATTTACTAGAAATGAAAATTTTATAGTAAAATCATGGTGGCCACCACTGCTCTTGTTAATTAGATGTTTAAACCTTAGTGGCGGCCGCCATGATTTTACTGTAAAATTTAATTTCTGGAAAATAAATAATTGGTTGTTTTTATTAATAACATTTGTGAACGGTTAACTTACTGTGTTTTGCTTCATAAACATTCAGAATATGTTCCAATTTACCATTTTTAAACTCTGCTTTTTTTCATTTATTGAGCAAGTTCTTAACAGATCAGTGCTCAACATGAGCGCCGTACCCCAGTTCCCTACGGTAAGCTTACAATAATGATTTATAAATCAAGCTGTCTGGTCTGAGTTACTGGGAAATGTCAATTTGTGATGAGTTCAAAAAGTAACCTGCACATTTATGTTTTAAACAGAGATGGCGACGGAGAGGCGAATGTTGCTGCCACATCACGGTTACGTTGTTCTAATGTTCCTGTTAGTGCCTGAATACGTGACTTTCTGATTCATGGTGTAATGATGTAGGGAACAGAATGAAAGATGGCTCTAAAGATCCACTTCCTGTGTTTCCTCCGATGGCAGGTTTCTATTTGTAGATTTGTAGAGGGTCTTTTAGTTCTGCCCACCCAGGGTCAGGCAGCCTGCAGCTAACATGCAGAGAACTCTGCTCTCCATTAGCGCCGTCTTTCACCTGTTATGGGGGCAGGTGTCGCTCAGTTATCATTAAGGCGAGTGGACCTGAGAAGGCAGTAGCCTGGAGAAATGCATAACAAAAGGGCTTCAAGCTTCCAATTAACACCAGCTTCCTCTCCCCCTGGTGATAACTGGAGCCCCTCACCGGCACACTGCAGACCTTTTCCAACACGCTCCTCGTTTTTATAGTCTCACTAGTTTGTCCCTTAGAATCTGACCCAGAGATTAAGGTCATCGCTGCTAGACAAAAAAAATGATTCTTATCTCTCCAGTCTCGTGCCCCCCACGCCATCTCGCTGTCCCTGCAGACCGACTCACAGCCTCCTGAAAACAGATATCAGTGATTTGATCTGAGTGATATCTCAGAGACTCCTAAGAGTTGAGAAGCTGTGGCAACAACATGCCTGTTCAGAATATCTGCTCGTTTATTTAGTGTGCAGAAACAATGGAGGTAATGTAAGGTGAATTTTTCTGTGTCCTGCGTCTGCCTCCCTGCATCAGTTGTTACTTGAAGGTTTTGATTAGATAATAGTAGATAATAATAGAGGAGGCTTAAGTGTTATCTAATCTCTCTACTTAGAGTAGATAATTCGCTGTGAATTTAGATTTTAAAAACTCATTTATGACACTGTTTTTAAAAGCAGTTGTGATGTGATATACGGCCCAGTTTATGGACAAAACGTTTCATTGGTTGTTTCAGTGTTTTCCCTCAGGTAAATGATGAAAGTAACAGCTGATTTTATTTGCATTTCTTTATTATATCCCAGCGTGTTTGATTGTTGATGTCACACAGCACACCAGCCCTGGGAAAATGTCAAAATTCATTTAGTGGACAAACATGCCCACCGGTGTTGTGTTGAAGATGGATTTGAAAGGGTTCCTGTTGTCCTCATCATCTTCCTTTAGTGACTTAGGTTTTCGCTTTCTCCAGACTCTATTGTAAGGCCTGGGGTTAAACCGCAGCTCAAAAGAGGAGAGCTGCTATACCCCCCATATAATCACAGCGTAAGCCTTTTCACCCAGGAGGCCAAAGGGAACGTTTTTATTTGAGGTCAGTTGGCAGTGAAGCAATGGCAGCGCTGAAATGTTTCTGGTTGTTGGAGATGTTAGGATTCAGGTCAGAGAGAAAACTGACAGGATTATACAGTTGGTTAAAGGCGGGATGGGCCTTTTTCCTGATTTCTTGTGATGCTGGTTGAAAGTCTTTTCACATCCTGATAGTAAAGCTGTCTAAATATATTTATACACGTATTTCTCTTCTGTTGAAGGTTCAGGACCACAAAATGTTCCTCCAATCATTGCACTTGATGTTTGTGTACCTCAGTTCATGTGTGTTGGAGGAGGTGTTGCTTTGGAGAACGCTCTGACAGGAGGGTGGGAGTCTTACGTTTTTAAAGCTAGCTTGTTGTTGCTAGCCTACACTGCATTACATCTTTGAAACTTGGTTAAAACTGTAAGCAGCAAAACATAGTCTGTTTCTGAAATGTAGGGAAGAAAAATATATTTTGTTGGAGTCAATGGTTGGATAAACTGAGGTAGCTTGTTTGAGGCGTAGTTCAGCCATGTTTTTGCTCTCTACTCTGTTTTGAAGGAACATTGATTTCTTCTTAACTGCAATTTTGTCCCTTTGTTGGTCAAAACACTAGAGGAGCGATTAAATATTCATTGAACACTCAATTGACCTCTTTCCCCTGTCATTACTGATCTATCCAGTCAATGACGGATCTATCTGCAGATTGTGGAGTTTGAATTGAGGTTTCTTCAGCAGAATGAAGCTTGTGAGGGCCGTTGTCCTGAGATCATTACATTAATTAAGGATATCCATGACCAGGTGCTTGGCGTACTTCAGACACTCAACGTTCACACAGGTGAATTCATTTTTAACACAGCCAGGGTCACTCAGACATTTTGCCATGGTAACAGCTTGTTGTTGACGTGTGGCGCATTGCAAGCCTGGAGCTGTCACCCCTCGGCCCTCATCCGCCTTATCTCTGTAGGTGTTAATACCTCTGAGAATGGAGTAAGGAGGGCAGCTGTGTCTTTCTTGTGGAATGAGGGAGTTGGAAAGGTGGAGGGGTGGGAGGAGAAACGTAGGGAGGGCTTCACTGCCCCTCTGGCTGTGGGTGAAGGGATAATGGAGTAAAATTGCACACAGCCCGAGTTTCTCAGGCATGGCTTCCTCCCTTTTCTATTGCGTCCTCAGCATGCCGCTTTTGTGGTGACTCCTGTGTTCTGGTGTTAAACAAGACAGTGTCTCTCTCTCTCTCTTTCTCTCTCTCTCTCTTTCTTGCTCTCTCTTTTTGTTCTCTTTCTTTGCTCTCTGTTTCTTTGCTCCCTATTTCTTTGCTCTCTCTTTCCCTTTCTCTCCCTTTCTCACACACGCTAACTCATTCTCTCTCTCTCTCTCTCTCTCTCTCTCTCTCCCTCTTTCTTTGCTCTCTCTTTTCCTTTCTCTCTCTTTCTCACACACACTAACTCATATTCCCTCTCTCAGGGCGAGAGGGGTTGGAGGTGTGAGGAAGAGTGTGGACGAGGGCCGGTTTCATTAGCTGGGGAGAATGGGCAAATTTCAGGGCTCTGATCAAGCGTGACAAGGAGGACTAACTTTTCTCTTCCTTTTTTTTTTGACTGACACGGTCTAAAGTCTGTGGAACTAAAGCTGCCGTCTGTCCAGATGGGGTCTGCTGGTCTCCGATTACCCCCTCCTGCAACACTATTCCTCCAATCTCCCGCCCTTGGTCTCTGTCGCTCTTTCTTCCTCATCTCTCTCCACATGATGCTTCCTCATCCTCACAGTAATTTAGGAAGTGATGTAATCTCTCCTGTCGCCATGGAGACTGTTCTGCTTGTCTGTAATCTGCATACAACTTGTCAGCAACGATCTCTCAACACTACCAGCTAAATGTTTAGTATAATTTACTTATTCCTTATATTTACACACTGGTAAATGATTGTAAACTCATTAAAACTGGAGCAGCCCTATTAAACTATTAAAATTATGTTGTTAATGGCTGAAAACTTCTAAAATGCTGGCGATATTTAATTACATCCATTTCAATAAAATTTGGCTTTGTAATGACAGACATTAATATAAAAGCACAATTATATTTTTTGTCTACAAACTTTAAAGAACTCCTTCAGATCAAAAGGTAAAGTGAAACATTTTTGTTAAGTGATTCTAATTTTTTGGCTGGTAGTTTGGTGGAACATTAAAGTTGCTTCTGCAATTTGTTTTGGCACATCCAATGACGGCTTGACCACTGTTGTGAGATTGCCGTCCACTGAACGGAACATGGTTTGTGGTAATGAAATTTATGGGGCAATAATGGAGCATGACCTCAATTTGATTAAACAACCTCATTAAAAAGTAGCAAATCGAAAAATGTAAGAAAATAGCAAGTCATTGTGGTCGAGGAGCCAGGAGAAATGAATTAAACCAGTAACGGGTCGGTGTGAGCCAGTCGAATACTGGGAGCTCATTTTTGGCTTGATGAAGGTTGTTGATGGCCCTGCGCTCATCGGTTCATCACGCTTAAAGTTAAAGTTGCAACCAACTTCAATGTTCTGACGTAATTCAAACTGAGATGGAAACATGGAGGGCCTGTTTTTATCCACTGGTAATTTGTTGGCTATAGACAAATGGGCTTTCTGAAGCTTTCAGTAGACTAACTGTTGGATGGGAGTGGTTTACAGCCCTGGCTCCGCCCAGCATGAGAATGATGTCATCAGAGAAGGTCTTCAGTTTTCAGAAGTTTCAGGTATTGATTATGAATTTGTACATTGCACATGAATTTAAACAACACAGATAAGTTCATAATAAACAGCTATTTGTTCTATAAAATAAGAATAGTGTAGAATTAAGAACTGGTTTTAATGGTAACTTTAAGTTTAAGAACTACATTCTACAAGAATGTCCCAACATATGCAATCGCAAAACGCAGTTTGGTCTTTACTTGGGTGTGCGGTGCAGGTCTAGCCCTCCACAGCTGAATAACTTGAATAACTGTGGTCGTTTATCTCCTCCGCTCTTTTGTTTCACCTCCTTAATGCTTGTGGTTGAGTCTGGTTATCTTGAGTCCAGGGTTGAGCCTCTCTCACAAATTGCTCATTGTTGGCGCCCCTGAAACCACGTGTCCCGCAGATGGTACAAATCAGTGTAGCTTCAGGATTTCGGTATATTATTTACCTTCACAGGTATTCGCTCTATCTTCTGTGCTCTCTTTTGTGTGGCTCTGAGCAGCATTGTGGGTCTGCCCCAGCTTTTTGTCCTGGCTTAGTTTAGCCCAGCTCCTGGGGTTTGGACCATATGTTTGTTAGAGTCTCTCCTTTTCGTGCGAGACAAAGGCAACAGAGGAAGAGCGAGTCGTCTTTCCTTCATATAAATACCGTATCACTTTTTGTTGCAGATGTTCGAGGGCCGCGTGCCGATCGATTTTCTCACTGGGTCAGCAGCAGAGTTGTCTTTGGAGGGTTTGCTGATTAGCCCCGGGTTTGGACCGGAAGAGTTGGTGCATATCTGTGGGCGTGAATGAGCTTTCATGCATCCTGCACTCTGTGAAAAAACAGGGGCTTGTGAGTGGGCTTCATGTCCACGGCCTGGTGCTCTCAGCTTCCTTGTCTTTTCTTCTCAGTCACTACCTCTCATTCTCTTCCAGTTCTTTCTCTCTCTCTGTGGCTAGCTGTCAATCACAGGATCCATCAGCTGGTAAAACCGCTGCAGTCCGGTGGCAGGAAACAGGAGAGGAACTGATGGAGTGATTGGAGCAGGCAGTGACAGGCAAGGCATGATGGTTAATTTTGAGGAGATGGTTGAAAATTGCGGTATAGATCAGCTTGAAGGCATTTGATTTAACTAGTGAAACTAGTCATTTGTCATCAATAGCTCTAATTACATTCTTGACCCTTTTTGCCCAAAGGGACTCTGAGATCTGACCTTTCTGACCATCCCTGAGTGATCAGAGGTACCAGAACTCTCCAGTGCTTGAGAGATTACCTCAGTCACACATCGGCCGTGCGATCACGTGACAACGTCGGTGATGTCACTCAACTTGCAGCGGCCGGTTGTACAGAGCGCCACATGAGTGACAGAAGTATAATCTTCTCTGAAAGAGTGTAAAATCCACACCGGGGTGACAAATGTCAAGCCACACTGGCAGCAAGCATGAAGTTGCCCAAGCGAAAGCAAAAGGTTTCCTGGAAGGGCTGGTGCTAAACCGTTGAAACAACGTTTCATGAATTTTAAGCAGCGCGCTGTTGTCTGCCTGCAGTATTAGAAAGAGCAAAGGTTTAAAAACAAAGGAGCGAGATGGAGGAAAATCTGCATACATTTGCATGCATTTTCAAATAGACATTAATTCACAATCTTCGTTCAGAATTGTGCATGTTTACGATCCGCCTATCTTGTCTGTCTGAATAGATAATACCCTTAAAGCTCTCGCAATATAAAGGTCTTGCGCTTATGGCCATACTGGATAACACCCTTTAACATCACCCACGCAGCTTCTTTGTGTTGTTCTAAATTGTATCCCGGCTCCTCTCTGATTATCGTTCGTTGAAACTTCACTATCAGTCCCTGTGGAGCTACACAAAATAGAAAGTTGCAGGATAAATGTGCCCCTTTTTATTCCCAAAGAGTCCAAAACTTTACAGTTGCAGTTGAGGAACTAAAGGAAAATGCAAGGAAAAGCATGTATCCTGTGAACAACCCGAGCACCTGTGCAACCTTTTTTTGGTGCTCATTTTATTTAGCGTGTATGCAGGGCATGAACACGTTATAATATTGAACTCGGCCACATGTTTATCATCAATGATATGTTCCCGAGTGAATTCCCTTGCAGACTCTGCTGTTGCTGGGTAGGAACATTTTGCACCCATTCCTCTTTCCCCTTAATAATTTAGCCGGAGGTACAGGGCAGATTACTGCAGGTGCTATTTCTCCTGGTTCTGCAAATGAAGGCACCCATTTATTTTGCTCCCAGTGAGGGATTTCCTTAGGGCCACTGATGCGTTTGTTGTGTTCTCTCTTTCACATGGGACTGCACATCCTGTTCTGATTGGTTAATAGTCTGAGAGAACGTATTATCTGTCCAATTGACGCTCGTTCAGTCACTGCTGCTTTTTTGAGGGTCTTTCAGATCATTTAGGACGACCCTGAGTGGAGGTAACGCCAAAGTCACATTAAGAGACTCGGCGGCCATCTTTGCAACCTCTCCTGACAGGTATTTCAGTTGTTAAAAAAAGATAAATAGTCCTATATGTTTGAATAGGGAAGAGATATATTTCTAAAATCAATAAATGAGGTCAAAATGAAACGTTGTATTTCAAACTAGACCTCAGCTGTACTATTAATTGTTTTTCTGTCGCAAACTGAGCTATAAAAAGTTTTTCCAGTTTGTTTTAGGAACCGTTTATGTGTAAACCTGTGTAATGCCTTGCAATGTTAACATTCTGTACAGAGAAAACTGTTAGTGTTTAGCGATTTCACGATTGGCTGGTTTTACTAGTAGGCAGGACTTTCTTGAAAGTTGCAGTTATTTATTATTTTTTGATAATACTGTGGCATCTTGGTAATTATATAATGTTTGGTTATGCCATGATTGACTGGACATTGCAGTACCACAAACTGCAGTAGCCTTTGAGAACAATCTAGCACAAACATAATACAGATGTTGTCCAGACCAGAGCAGTTTCTTGGGTGATTTTGAATTATCCAACTAATTTTAGCGCTTGGATGTAGCTGACAGGAAATGCCAGGGCGAGTTACGAGCTTTTGTTCTGGTTCTCATCTTCGGACCTCATCTTTAATGACCACACAGCTGATGTTTAACGGCCTGTCATTATGTCTAATATCCCAGTGGAAAATGTAGGAGTTTGGCCACTGTGACACGTGTTGTCTTAGAGATGAATATCGCATCCGAGAATGACTTGAACCACATCCTCCAAAAATGGCTTTTTTTGTATGCTAGCTCCCAATGTCACTGCAGGCCTAAAGCCATCCATTTTCTTTAGTAAAAAGTCAGTCTGTCTCCCATTTTAACCCGTAAACCCAGTCCAAATTATCCATGGAAATCTTTTACAACAAAAAAGCTGTATTTCTTAATTTTTTCCAGAGGTCTCTATTCAGCACAGATGATTAATGCCATTATTTAAACATTGACTTGTAATTTTCAGTAATTGTGATTTATTTTTATTTTTCATTCTCTCCCTTTCTCCCCGGTCTGCGGCGACATCCCATAATCGGAGAAAAGGAGGACGGTGACCATGTTAATGAATCTAAATGTTGCTTTTTTCCCTCATCAGAGGCTGTTTTAGAGTAATTGTAGGGACTCTCTGTATGCAGTCCTGAGGGACGGGGGGAGGAGAAAATTGCAAGCACCTTACACGGCTCTGCAATCTGATCCTATTATCTGACAGTGCTCCGAATCCGGCCTCAATCACAGCATTTAGTGGAACACTGTGCCTTCCTTATCTCCATTTGTCTCCTATTCTTTCATTTCTCTCAGTCTTCTGAAGAAAAGTTGGATTTGCGGTCAGGAGTGTTTATTGCAAGCTCAGAAGGAAGTTCTCTTTGTCCACATGCATGCAGTAGAGCCTCGTCCCTCCATTATTTGAAGAGCGCTATTGAAATATATCGGAATATAATAAGCAATCTTCACCGAGAAGGTGGACTTAATTGCTCTTGTAGGGCTGAAGCACGCAGTGATTAAACACAATACGTGTTGCGTTTGTAAAGTGCTGCTGATGAGTAAATAATTGCAAGATAAATCACAATTGAAGATATTTCATTGCAAACCGGCAATTTGGAGTGGCAGAAAATTTGGTTATTTCCAGTGGTTGATATGGTTTATTATTGGACAGTATAGCCTTTAAACGGCAGGGCTGGTGTCGTATCAATTATATTGTGGAATTATATGTTAATGTGATGATTCTTTGTTAAGTTTATAGATATTTAAACTTTTATTCAATTGTGTCTCTTTTCATCTGCATTGGATTTCAGGGTTTTGTGCTTTGTTCTTGTTTTAGCTAGCGAGTTTGGATTAATACAAACTGAGGGAATTAAAGTTGCAGTACTTTTGCCGTTCTCTCAGACGTTTTCTGTATGGTATCCAGTCTAACTTATAAAAAAATTTTACAGTTGTTTTTTTTTTTTTTAATTAGTAGTTTTAGTTTTACGTTTCCGCTGCCTAACACAATGCCCTGCCAGTTGAGCTACAGGAAAACGCTTTTTATTTTATATAATAATGACTTTTGTTCCAAATCGTTCAGACTTTTGTTGCTCCAACAACAAGGAGACAAGTAGAATAATGCCCGCTATCTTGAAGTGAAAAATGAAACTGACCTTTTGTGAAATCATGTTCACATTTCAAGAGAGGGAATTTCTGCTCCAGCCGTTCGGTTGGAGGTTAGAGAAAGTCCAGTGTCCTCAGCACCTGCATTCAAAGAGCTTAGTAAGCACAAGCACTTACCAAGGGTTTAGACAAATTGACCCGCTGGAAATCTAAGTGTGCGATCAGCCACCGGCTCCATTTTGAAAGAGTGGGCAGTAATTACATTTGACTTTCTCTGATGGGAGAATTAATCCACGGTCAGTCTGAACAATGGCAGGAAAAGAGTCTCACTCCACTCCGCTCGCCCACAGTCCTGCTTTAAATAATACTCTTGCACTAATATAACGCTGTTTCTGATGTGACATTTTCTTGGCCGCCCTACGGCAGCGCATTGTTCATTTTTTTAGGACTTGGACTGCAGAGTTGGTAAGACCTCAGGGCATTTCAGATGACCTGAGTTTGGGTCAGCAGTTTCTAAACGTCACCTTAGTTTTTCCATTGTACCACATCCCTTCCAAAGTAATCATGTTGGGTTTATTAATAGATTGACTCTGACTCTGTTTTTGGCGGCGTTCCATCTTTTCTGAGGTAAAAGAGGTTGATTTACCTCACACGATACCTCTAGTCCAACTCCCCCCATTTTATTACACTTCTTGTCTTAATTCTATTGGATATAAGAGATAAAATGCTTACCTCTGACAATGGGTTTTAATCTCTCCTGTAAAAGATAGCATTTTTGAGGTAGGTTGTCATGGAAATGGGTTTGCCTCGCATGAGGTGTCTGTCTGTATATGTGGAGAGCTTCATCAGATGGGTAATTAAGTTATTTTCCAGCAAGCGGGAACAGGGAGTTGGAAAGAAAGAGGGGAATCAATAATGATGTTGTGCTGCTCGAGTCTGTCATATAATACACCGTAGTACTGGAAGTGCTTCATTTGGCTCACAATATGCCTCTCCACCCTCAGTCAGAACGTACCTGCACCCTCAGCTGTCTTAAACGGCGGAGAAAAATGACAATGAGGCGCTGAAGCAGACTGACTGTGTTGGCAGATTCAGAGAACCGTACGTCCTGTTTCTAGCTCTGCGCTAACAGACCTCACCTTTGACCAATCGGATGCATTCCTTTAAAGTGTCTGTGCCTCATCGTTTGGTGTTGCACCTATAGTGGCTTCGCTAGAATGTAAATAACTGATAATCGACACGGGCTCAAAAATGTACCTGCATGTGTGATGCTAAAAGTTTCCCAACACCTGATCCCAGATCTGAAAAGATCAAAGGAGAATAATCAGGACAGCTTTAACTTCTCAAAGTGAGAAATCTGGTATGTTTCACTTGTTCATTTCCATGATGGTACGTGACCTATAGCTCGGATGTAACCAGACACAATATCAGAACATGGGAGAGCTTTTTTGTGGTAGATGTTTTGAGATGATGGTGTACTGTAAGCAAGAGCGCATATGTTCACCTTTATGCTTTTTAAAAGAATCGTAGACTGTTGTAGACAGAAATGTTTGGGTGCTTTATTAGTGATGGTTCTAATTGGATTAATGATAAGTTTATCTAGTTTAGATATTTCTGCCTGCTGTGCCTTTAGTTAGTGTTTCCACCCTCTGGGAAAGTTCTTTAAGTTTGACTCATTTAAAGTCTGGCAGCTATAGACGCTCACACAGATGTCTTTGGTGTTGCTTTGCGTTTCACGTTGTTCTTATTTTGAGCATCCTGCTATGAGCTTTGTTTTCTTAAGACATGTCAAGTTAAAAATAGTCTGTGTGTAGGACCTCTGCGTTGTTACATTCATTACATCATTCTCTGCCATCATTCTCTTAACACAAAAACATGCATAATGTAAACGAAGCGTGGGAAACGGATTAGCTAAGTTAGCTAAGCCTAAAACAGGCCTATTTGCACACTGTTTTCTTAAGTTTGATTGGTTGGTTAGTTATTCAGACAGGTCACCGGATGCTAGTTGTTTAGCACAGCCCTAGCTACAGTATCATAACTTAATTTGTCTGTTTTGTTTTTTTATGAGCTACACGCTGCTAAAAACCTGAACATCTATAACATAGACAAGCCAACTGTGACTTTTAACTGCCATGTGGCGTCTTATCAGAGTTTGACAGATATTCCAGGTCATCGCGCTGATGTTGAAAATGATGCCGTTGCCAGTGGCGATACGCACCATGTGCCGCCACGATGCTTGTCTTCTTTCATATATCTTCTAACAAAAGTTACAGCTAAACACTGGCTGCTGTTTGTTTTTACACTGACAGCTTGAAGGCCTTTGACATCCGCCCTCAGTGGCACCAGTAGTTTCAAACCTTTGAGATCAAAGAGTGTGATCGGTTTCCACATATGGTGAGTGTAACGGCATCACAATGTCCCTTTGAGTCCGTCGGTCTTGCAGGCACGGTCCTCAGCCAGCTCTTTAGCCTGGGGTCCTGCAAACCTCTCATCTTCTCTTCTCAATGGGCGACCAACCAATGAGATGCGGAGAGGATTAGAGCAGAGTCTGGTATGCATGATGAAGCAGCTTTGATGGACAGCCCCCGCTCTCTGTGTTCTTCTACAAGAACCCATCTTAGATGTTTTAGCTTT
>JBAJNP010004992.1:0-22417 GCA_036877545.1 Yasuhikotakia modesta | reverse complement strand
GCCTTTTATTGTTTTAATATTGATGATTTTGGCATACAGCTCATGAAAACCCAAAATTCCTATCTCAAAAAATTAGCATATTTCATCCGACCAATAAAATAAAAATGTTTTTGTCCACTGTGGTCCACTGTGTTTTATCAAGGGCAGGGTCAATGCAGCTAGCTATCAGGAGATTTTGGAGCACTTCATGCTTCCATCTGCTGAATGTTGGGTCTTGCGTATGTTGTAATGTATATGTACATATACATTACAACATACTGTGTAGGCTTGTTTAAAAATGACTGTGTTCAAATTGTGAGTTTAGTAGGGGTTTTGTATTCTGTCTGTTCACAACAAACATTAACTGTTTTGAATTTAACTGTTTTTAACTGTTTACTAACACACAAATTCTTCAGCCCTACTTAGTTTTATATTTACATATTTCTAGCTTGACTTTGCATCAGACTGTAAATGCTTTGCCTCTTCTGGAAATCACTTCTGCATGTTAGACCTTGTATTCATAATGTATGTGTGTTTCTGTTCCTCACTGCGCTGCCAAATATTGACATTAGAATTCTTGATTTTTCTCTTGCAGGCAAATTACAGAAAAAGTTGCTGACTAAAGCAGTGAGTGAACTTTATAAGATAAAATTTAAGCTAAGTTGCTCCAAACATAAAAAAAAATGAGCACTGGATACATACTGTTATTATATTAACAACTGCATGAATGTTGCATTGTGGAGGATTCCATCATATCCAGCATGTAGTTTAGAGCATTTACCTTCCCTCATAATCTGATTGGTCCCTTGACAGGATGTGGAGGAGATGATGAAGGTGGCTTCCAAGGCTGAGGCAGGAAATAACCTACTCAGAGGCATCGGAGACAAAGGTAAATGTTATACTAACGCTTTTTTCATGTATGCCAGAAAACACCTGAGTAATATTAGTATGTGCCAACTTCCTTACAAGGAGGATGTGCCATAATTAATACCTAATATTGAAAAAAACAATGTTAAACATTTGCAATACGTGATATTTCATATGTGTGCATGAGAAGGAAAGAGTTAATAAGCTTAGTGTTAATTTATCTCCTTGTCTGAACTGTTATTTTAGGGCTTATCTCTTACACAGAGTACCTGTTTCTTCTCACTATTCTTACAAGTAAGTATTTCTTACATTTTTTAAAAGACATTAGGTGTCCTGGGCCAGGTTAGGTACTCATTTACAGTATCAACTGCAATAGATGTTTTGGTCTCACATGTGCTTGCAGCCAGAATTATAATGCTGCAATCTTATTTCACATGTATACGTGTTTGTTTTTATGTAGTTTTCCTTTTAGGAAAGCAGATTAGGAAATGTGTGCATGTGCATGTATAGTTAACCCAGTGCTTGCTCGGAAATATTGTGTCTTCTGATGCAATATTACCATGTATTATTATCCATACAGGGTGAATTATCCTAATATGGGACACTGAAGTTTCAGTGGGTGTGAAAACCAATGAATGCCAGTAAAATTATAAACAAATCAAATCTGTACTGCCATGTGATTAAAGTGATGTCACCTAATATTATTTGGTTTAACCAAGATGGCTTAACCCTGTAATGTACTACAGGTCTATAATAAAAAAAAGTCCCACATTGAGGGCAATCCACCCTATAGCACATTATAGTATAATTATTATATCAATTTAACTGCACTGTGATTTCAGAATCTGAAATAGGATTTCATACTGCTTTCAAAATGCTTGATATTGATGGCAATGAGCATGTGGACAAGAAGGAATTTGAGAAGGTATGGCATGTGTTTCCCTCATCACTTTATAAGTTTCCTTTATAGTCAAAATACGAGTGACTGGAAAGTGTTTTTAAGACACGTTAGTAAATGCACTTGCTTAGTGTTAAATTCTATAACTGTATTATGTAGAGTAATAGAAATAATAAGGTTCTTAAGCATCTGTTCTGACTTGAGAGTTCTGGATAGATGATCATTAGGGTCTGTTTGGTAATGTTTGTTGATAATGGTTATTTCTCTGTTAATGCTGGCATGAGATGACACAGATATGCAACAGGTATGTGAGATTGGTTTATGCATGGTTGGTGCATGGTAGGATTGTCAGAAAAACTACATCAATGGAAGCTATTTTAGTATTTAATTATTGTATTCACGTGGATCTCTGCATCATGAGGCAAAAGCAGAGGAATCACACAAAATCACATATACAGTCCAAACACTATTTATATATAAATATTTTGAGAGCAGATCAATCGTCATTGCTTTGAAAGAACTATGAACATACACAAGAAGATTTGAGTGGATCAGGACCATTTAACAAGAAAGTGCAAAACTTTATCTTTAACAGCGTTCTAGTAACTTTTCTCTCTTCTCTAAAGCTGAAGAAAATAATTCGACCACGGAAAGGTCTTCTAATAAAAGGCGAGGCAGAGGTGGGTGTATACCTTTAGTGACCACAGATATATTGGCATTACAGTAAAACATGTTATTTAGAACATTAGATTAAGATTTGTATTTCTACAGAAACACAGTGTGTTTGGTGTTACCACAGTATTGTGTTAATCTACAGGTTTCAAACACCACTGATGAGGTCAACACAACACTACAAGTGTTCTTCTTTGGGAAAAATGGCAAAGGAAAACTCCAGTACACAGAATTTTGCAGGTAAAACCACGCTACTTCAAGGGGACACAGTCTATCGTTATGTTAAATATTAAACAATTGCACAATTTGTTAAATTAAACTATTTAACAAACTGTACTATATAGCTATATAAACTAACAGCATAAAGCGTTCTCAGCTTAGGTTAACTACTTAGTCATAAGACATTTAAATTTGTATTGCTGTTCAAGGTTCTGTTACTGTTTTTGTGTAGTTTTATGGAAGACTTGCAAGCAGAGGTGCAAGAAATGGAGTTCTTGCAGTTTTCTAAGGGGATGAGAACCATGAGGCGCGAGGACTTTGCTGAATGGCTGCTTCATTACACCAATGAAGAAAACAATGAGGCTTACTGGGAAAACATGAGGAAGAGGATCCCCACTGGACAGGTAACACATTTTAAACACGGACACCTAATATTGCTATTTTTTGCTGTTTAACAAAGTTTAAATAGATTTGTTTTCAGTAAGGTTTAATTAGAGCTGTTTTGTTTTTTCTACTTGAGATAATGATTGCATTCTAGGTTCGTATTGATTGTCCACTTTACATACACTGCTTATTAATTTGGATGGATAATTCTAGATATTAGAATATTAGAGGGTGTTTTAATGCATTACTAGATGCATTTTTGTTATGCTGGTTAAAAGTCTCCTAACATCCTAATTTTTCTCCTAACATCCTAAAAATAATTTGATCAAATAAATAAAAAAACATTTTAATCATGTTTTAAGAGAGTTACTGAACTAGAAGACACTCCAAAAGAAAATGGCATTTACAATCTATTTAGAAGACTCTGATGAGACTAAAAGTTGACCTGTAGACCTGAATGTAGGGAATGCTATTTGACAATCCTAACATTATTTTTGTGTTTAACAGAAGATAAAATAGTCTTAGAACAACATGAAGATATAGAAATGATTATTTTTTTGAGTAAACAAACCCATTATACACAGTGTAAAATGCATTATACTGTGGTAGAATTATAATGTCATTGTTGAAGTCTTAAGAATGTGTTTTTTATTAGTATTTTGTTTTGTCCTTGACAGAGTATTACCTTTGACGAATTTAAAGAATTCTGTCACTTCACCAACCATCTGGATGACTTTGCCTTCTCAATTAAAATGATTCATGATGCCAACAAGCCAATAGGAATGGGTAAGACTACTAGGATGTCAATACTCAAACATTATTTTAATTTGATAGATTTTCCTAAATAAAGGTTTGATTGGACATTTACTCTGTCATAAATGACTACAATAAGAAATGCATAACAGTTTTTCTCCCTCTGTTGCACCATAGCTCAGTTTAAACGTGCAGTGAAGATAGCTACAGGTCATGAGCTTTCAGAGAACATTTTGGACACCGTGTTTAAAATCTTTGACCTGGATGGGGACAACTGTCTGAGTCATAAAGAGTTCCTCGCTGTGATGAAAGACCGAGTACTTCGTGGGCTCACGGTAAAAACGCACCTAGCCTTTTAATCGGTAGTTACATTGATCATTAGTGTAGACAATAAATAATGTGTAAATGCCACCAATAAAAAATATGAAGAACAGATATAGCTAGAAGCTTATATGTTTTGTTCAGGGGTAGTAACAAGTAAACTTAGAAGGCATCTGTTTGTGTTTCATAGGTTAAGTCCCAGCATGACTTTTCTGGTTTCTGGAAATGTGTGAAAAGAGAGACACTGCAAGGAGCTCAGGAGGCACTGCGGGAAACTGGTAGTCCTGTCTGAAAGGAAAAGATTATACTTGTAATTTGATTTCTGGGAGGAAAATTATAGCTAATTTCCTATAAGCACTAAGGCTTGTTATATCGACAATTGCAGTACAACAAATCTTAGTGCTTATCTGTAATCCCTCCCACCCCCAAATTATATATTTTTATATATACACACACACACATATTCTAAATTAATGTTTACACAGGTCCAATGCATATTTCCTATAATGTGATATTGTTATTGGCCCAAAACATTTGTCTAAAATATTTTATCCAAAATAACAAATCTGTGACGTTACCATTAGCCTTTTATCTTGTGAATTGCCGACACGCTCCAACAAGATTACACTGTCTTTTTTCCGAGGTTTTGGTGGTATGAAATTTTTGATATTATATTTAGCCTCCATTTTATATAGGATATTGGTGTGGTGTTTACTTGCAACCTTTTCTTATTTTGTACAATGTGAAGCTTTGCTGTTATATGAGGGTATAACATTATCCTGTGGATAATCTGTAATGCACACTTAATGAATCATGTAGTTGTGATGCCAAGTGCACATTTACAGTACACATTTAACTACATTTAATGACTGTTTTATGACTGAACATGTAAATTACAAGAGGGATTAACCGAGGCAGCGTAATGTATTGGCTATAGGTGGTAAACTCCATTATCATAAAGTGTGTTTAACTTGTGAAACTACATTAGGGTTTACTGTGAAATCCGTTTAAATTCTTTAAACACTCCTATTGAGTTCTTGTTGTATCTATTTAACATTATCACTTTTACATTTTGGTTGTTGGTGTTTATATATACAAATTTGGTTTGATATCACAGAATTTTTATGCTAGTGTGTATTATTAAAAGAAACTGTAAAGTCATGTCATGATTATCAGTTCTTTTGATTACAATTGGTTGAATGCTCTAAAAAGCAAGTTTAAAGACTTGTTAATTTAGTTAGTTGTTTTCCTTACCAAAACCATAGGCCTGCTTTTTCATTGTCATGCAGCTTTATTAGCACGTGGGTAATAATCTTTTATTCAGTATAGCACCATAAAATGTACACAGTTATTCAATACCCTGTATCAGTAACGTTCTCCAGTTACGTTCCTAATGAGATTTGTACACTTTTCAGAAAGAATGAAACTAGTGAGTCAGAAACCTGGTGCAGTTCTTCGTGTTGAAAAACTCTTTGGAAGATGCGGACCATGACGTCAGGAGGGCTCTCGCGCTCTAGCTCTCAATTGGTCCAGGGATGCTGCGCGAAAGCTCTGTCACCCGAGCAGCAGCAGCCGCGCGCTGGCCAAGACGCTCATCTCTAAAACAAAATCCCTTACATTCCCATATAAACGGACTGACACCCCCGAGAACAGGTCCCGTCCAATCCCGGCGCCTTTGCACTGAGAACGGAACCTAGAAATAACCTCTCTTTAAACTCCGTCTACTGTTCCGCGGGTGATTTTGATTTGTTTACCTTCTAGTTTGTCAGCTATTGGCGATCAGTTGGAAAATCTTTTTGGAGAGGGCGCTGCGCGCGCGCGTGTGGTTTCGCTAAATACACAGAGACGTCTCAAGTGTCGGTGCGCTTTAATGAATACACTTCACTGAATGGATTTTTATATTTAGAGCTTTAATGCGCTGCTTTTCCCAACGGGCAATAGTGGACAGAGAGGCAGAAACGGACACGCGAGCGATCCCACAGCATGGCAATCTATGTCATTTGAATCATCGAGAAACATAAGGACAGCTTGATAAGGATACACTGCTCTGTTTTATCACAACCGAAATTGGACACTTATGTTTTTTCTAGAGGTTTTCGAAGCGGCATCGTGGCGTAAACTCCAGCCGGTGACAAAATGATGGCTGGCGGGGCAGTTCAGCAGAACGGGATCTTTTCCACTTCTCAGCACCTCTTACAGTCACCACACATGGATTCGGATCCCTCCGATTCCCGAAAGAGACCGCTGGAAACACCGACCGAGGCGAGCAGCACCAAGCGCACTAACACCGGAGGTAAGATCTACAGTTCAAGGGTGTTCAGTCAGTGCGGGCCTGCTGCTCCAAATAAGTCAAGTCTAACGAGACACTTGAGTCTGTTCTGTGTATCGTAGCCTAGTTTTAGACTTGCTCATTAAATGCAGTATTGCTTAGGTTTGAATGTAAGACATACAATTAGTTATGTTTTTGTTTTATTTTTATAGCAAAGCAATAGGAAAATATGAACGTTTCAGTGACCAGTGAAATAACAAGCCTTGTGTCCTGCTGTATTAATATTGTTTTAAAACACAAACCCGGCGGCATCTGTCCAGTCTGACCCTGTCTGACCCGACAGGCTAATGTTCAGTGCGGTGGTGGTCGCGTCTCTGGGAATCAAGTTAAATTGAGCATAAAATGAATGAAAAGGCGAAAGCGCACATGCTGCTTTTAATCCCTATTTATATTCAGAAACGGTCTCCAATGGAAACAGAGATTAAATTCCTTTACATGGCGCCATGTGGGGCACTTAAGAAACATCCAAAATGTGATCTCAACAATATATTGATCTCTATGGAGTGTTTTGATTTAGAGAAAAATTTACATGAAATGTATTTGATGTTATAAACCACTTAGCACGAAAGTCTGTCATTCTCTGTATTAAACAGAAGTTTATAATATTAAAACATTTTACTGCTCGGATTGTGTGTTAGGTTTAGAGTGAGTCTGAGACCAGATTTATATTACATTCCTTCACGATAGTCTTCATGCGTCATTAGTCTTTAAACAATTGCTGAGGGGGTCATTGGATAAAATTTTCTTTTATGCATTTTTTTAGGAAAAATAATTTTCATTTGAACTTTCACGGGTTTTGTGAACTGGTTGAATAAGAAAATGATATTTTAGTTTTGCTATGGTTGACCGTGATCCGCGGGACAGCAGCTCCCGCTGTGGCGACCCTGTGCAGATGTCCAGCGAGTGCTTGGACCGACATACCCCTTGCAAATACTTGGGAAGAGTGAGGAAAACACACTGTTAGAAAAAGAAACTGGGCGCGCTTTGTTAACTACAATGTAAGTATTTACGCTTTTGGAGTCAGGAGTTTTATTTATATTGTAATCTGAACCATAGACACGGGTATCAGCGATTATAATAATAATATGTTGACTTTAGTTTTGGGATAATCTATTATTAATCTTATTGTTTTACACTATATACTTAAAATTTTTGTTGTTAGTCGTGTTCATTATTTAGGGTGTAGAACATCAGTTAAATATGACAACATGACAGATGATTTTATATAAAATATATGGCATTATATTGTGTAATGGAATTGTAGCCACAGTGAATAATAATTGATAATAAAGGGTATGTTTCATTAGGTTTCATTAAGCACAGTTTAGTCCTTAGTTAAGTCAAGAAGTTAGTTATCTCGTTGTTCATTGGCAGATCAGCCTATCATTTATTCTATTGCGCCACCTATCAGGCTTTGTTAATGAAAACATAATCCTATCAATGAACAGTTCCCTCCCCCATATGACCTTTGACCCAAAGAGAGTGAAGAAAAGGATGATTGAGACCTTTATTCCCCGCTTCTGTAAACAGCCAATGATTGCTGGTGCAAATTTCTCCAGTATGCATGCAGTTTCTTTGTGTGTGTGTGTGTGTGTGTGTGTATGTGGGGGGGGGTCTTTTGCCAGATGCAATTGAAATGGTGCGTTAATGTTGCTAATGGAGATTTTGGCAGAGCTATTTCTGTTGTCATGTTTTGTGTGTGGTTCAGTATTAAATCAAAAGGTGTGAGTGTAAGAGAGAGGGAACGTGAGTGAGAGGACACAGGTGCCCTTGCAGTGTGTGGTGACGTGAGTTGACTGTGAATTGGGCAGGTGGTAGGGAGGGGAGTGGCTAAAGAGAGAGAGAGAGAGAGAAAGCTCATGTATTCTAGAATGTCCAGTGGATGTGCTGGACGTGATTGGTTTGCCTGAACAGGAGCATTTCTACTTTCTGCATACTGCATCCTAGACACCCAACAGAGCGCATCAATACACCTCTATGGAAATGTACAGAATTTATCAATTTTAGCTGAAAAAAGCAAATATGCAAATGAAGTATGACCCTGAGACCAATCTTATACACCCACCCCCACCACGTGCCGATGCGCATGCTAGTCGGGTGTAGCGTCGTAGGATTTATAGGCACTAATTTAGTTGGCTGTACTCTTGGTGCTCTGCGGCAGATTCTTTCTGCCATTTTCAAAAATTTCTCTCTCTCTTGCTGTGTTTCCAACATGGCCGTCTGAGGAGCCCACCGCCTCCCCGTTTTCGCTGTATACCTCCTCTTCGCTCACGCAAGGTCACTCCCTCACACTTTCTATTACTCCTTCTCTCCCGTTTCCTCTTTCTCTCTCCGCAGCCTCCCTCCATCCTACCTTTTCATATTTCACCCAAACGTGAGCGTAGCGCTACGTCTTTTATAGTGCTGCGTCAAATTGGGGGGGGGGCGAGGAAGAAAGCCTTGGCGTGTATGTGTGTGTGTGTGACGCTGGGGAGGGGTGTGGGGTGATTGGACACGCTAGGTGCCTCTCTGTAGAATGCAGCACAGGGCTGGAGCTCTCGCTGAATATGGATGAGAAGGAAAGCAGAGGGTGATGCAGTAGGAAGATTCCCCCCATCAGTCCGCCTCTGCCTGAACAATACAAGCCTCTCCGCTTCAAACACTCACACACACACACACATACACTATCATACACACACAGACACACATACTCACACACACAGACAGCAATTGCATTACCATCACACACAATCAGAGAAAGAGAGAGAGGGATATAGAAAGAGAGTGAGAGAGAGACGGGGGCTGACTGCGGGTATGGAGGGGAGGATGCACTGACGTTGTCCCCCTCTCGGATACGAACCTGGGGAAAAAGGTTGACTGGCCACATTCCTTGACGGCGACAGAGCTCCTATGATCAGCCTGCAGTCAGGCATTGCTCACTGGTACAGCCTCTCAGCGTCCATGGCTATCTGAACCCAACCTCCATCACAGTACAGCAGAATGGGTAAGAGATTCTGTCCCCTTTTGTTGACTTGTTGAATGCGAGAGAGCTGCGTGCAGACGAGTTGATTGGTTTTCTTTTACGCTTTTCATTCTTCCGCTCTTTCTTCTCCTGTCCTCTGTTGGCGTCCATTCATTCATTCTGGTGGAAGGAGAGGCTTGGTTGTCCTTGCAGTGTGCCTAGGACAGGCCCTCCTTTTCACATGCAGAGTGTGTGTGTTGCATGGGGGTGGGAGGTCTAACAATGCAATCCCTCTTGACCCACTCCCTCTGAGTGTTTGCATGACACTCTCTTCAAACTGTATGTGTTGTGTAAAGTGTATGTGTGTAATGATAGGTTCAAGCCCGTAACCGTCTGGCTGCGTTAGCGGCTGTGTAAGTATGGCTCGCTGGCAAACAGCAGCAACAGATTGTATTATTTACTCAGAGTCTCACTGCTGATAACCTGTTACACCAGCTTTCCTTACATCATTGCCGCAAGCAGGGAAAACAGGAGTAAAAAGACGTTGGAGAGACGCGCTCCCAAAGCGGCGTTCTGAAGTGAGTGCTGCATAAGAATGTGCTCTAGGTTTGCCTTTTAACCACAGGTAAGCGACAACAGTCCTTCCCATTGGCTCTTTCTGTCATTGGAATGTTATCTTGAAGTCGTCATGAAAACAATTGTGATGCAATAGATGGCTAGCCGTAATGAGAGAGTGAAGTTTTTGCTCCTCGTCCGGCCAAGGTCATGCAGTCCCCACACCGTCGCTGCTCTGTTAAACGGCCATCGGTGTGTACAGCACGAATCCAAGATTTGGGTTCCCGTATTTGCTGGGATATTTAGTTGCACAACATAGTTCAGTAATTACAAGAGCCCCAATTGCCCTGTCTTTTCTTTTCGTCTTCCCTTTTCATTTCTGTTTTATATGAACGCACTCACACTTTCCTTATCTCTCTACGCACCCTTCGGCTGCGCTCTTCAAAAACCTCCATCATGGATTCCGGAGCGTGTCCACTGCGTCCTGTCCTCTTCCTCCTGCACTGCAAACTGCCCTCATTAAACCATCTCTCTAACAGTGTCTGCATTCATTCCCATTCACACTCGCACTGTCCACTTTAACAGAACAGTCATTGATAAGATCAGGATCTGCCCAGCTGTGTATATGTGTGTTTGGCTGCAGCTAGTGTTGTGGACTGGAAACCTATCATTACCTGTCTGTTATGTGTGTGGCACAAAGCATTGAGTCGGGTGAGGCAATGATGTAATGCGTATCCCACTGCGCACCTGGAGCTCTGCAGAGGACAGGTACAGATTGAACCTCTGCACGGCTCCGTCCCAATCATTATGTCTACTTCCCCCTCTCAAGGGCCGTATAGATAGAGCTAGTGGTTATCATGTCTTTTCGGCCCTAGCGTATGTGTGTGAGCGTTTGTATATGACAGTGTATGACGTCGTTACCAGATTAAGTGTCTGTCGGACTTGCACATTTTCTCAGGAAACTATGAGGTCAGTCCCAGCACAGAGAATAATAAATCTCTTGCCCTCTGACATTTTCACTTATTTATTTAACAAATGATTTTCTTTAGAGTGACTGAGCACAGAGCACAGACAATCAGAGAGAGAGAGAGAGAGAGAGAGAGGGATGAACAAAAGAGTATCAGTCCTGCAGATAACAGCTTTTAGAGCTATATAACAGAGGCTTGAATACAGTTTTTATTTTGCCTTTGCCACACTGTCATGCATTTCTGTAGGATTGTGTGGAAATGCGGGTGACTGATTCTCTCTGTCTTTTTCCTAAATTGTCTTTTTCATTGAAATTCTGCTCGGGTATCTTTCTAACTGTGCATTGCACGTTCAGCTGCGTATAAGTGACTTATACTGCATTTGTGCTTTATCTTTTCCTTCTTTTCCTCTCTCTCTCTCTTTTTCTTTGTGTTCCTGCTTGGCCTCATTATGTATTACAACTGAAGCTAATGTTTGCTTTGATCTTAGTGCCACCTACTAACTACCCCTCCCACTCCTGGTTTACCAACAATTAAATTTATCTGGATTTCCCAGATTCTCATATTTTCTGCGATTAATGAGATTGTCTTTATAGGAAGATTGATTAGGTATTGACCAGTCTGGCCTCCCAGCAAGAATATGTTGTTTCTAAAAAAATGCACAATTGTTGTCTATCAAATGACTTTCAGCACAGTAGTGAACAGGTGAAGCTGGTGTACCGCTCAGGGCTGTAATGTGTGTGAGATGTAGCGGACGTCACTGTGATTTGAAATGTATCAAGCGTTTCCATAAGATAGTCAATCAGAGTTGCTTAGAGACCATAATATTTTCACCTCCCTGCCACCCCTCCCCTCTCCTCTTCTACTCATTCTACTCTTCTACTCTCCCAGTTACTGTTTTCTTCTGCCACTCTCTGGAAGTCTTTTCTTCCATGTAGTATATTCTGTTCCTCATTTCAAATCATTCAGTTCCAGTCTCTACTTCTATATTTTTCTATGCTGCTTTTTATTAGCTTTTTTATCCTTAGTATGTTTGCTGTTTTCTCTCTCTCTCTCTCTCTAGTTGTGTCTCTGTCTCTCCTACCTCCTCTCTGCAGTGGTACAGGGTCAGCTGTTGGAGATTGGGGGCATTTGAGGCTGTGAAACCCATCTTATCTATTGGATTTATACCAGAGTCTCTGAAAGACACTGATTTAATACACGAACACAAGTCCACGCTCATACCTTTCTATTGGCTACACTTTGTTTCACACAGTACACTAATGTGCACAGTACACAAAAAAATTCATATAAATAAATTTTGTATATAAATACAGTTAGTGCATTAACATTTAGTCAAGTGTTCTTAGAAAAGATGAGTTTTTAAAAAGTCTGTCAAATCATTTACTAGGAAAATTTATTTATATGAATTTTTGTACAATGATTCACTCTGTTTTCTTTCACAGAATTTTAAAATGACTTTCTTTGAATGTTGCATTAGAGCACTTCTCCTTAGAATAAATTACTTTGTTGTATTTTGTAAATCACTTTAAAAAATCTGCTACATGAATAAATCTATTATTTGAGAAAATAACATTTTGTTGTTCTGACAGGTGTCAAACATGACATCACTGACATGTCACAGAGGTCATGATGAGCATATTTAAACATTCAGCACCAAAAAATATAATACATTTCATTTAAATTTAAATATTAAAATTTTTGTTATGTAACCACCTTCTAAGGAACCTTAGAACTTGGCATTTTTGTATGTTGGGTTTGAGATGTCTAATATTGCAGTGGGAGAGGGAAGCCTCATTCTCCTGGGAACCTCTGACTGACTTATACGCTGTTGGCTGGGTTCTTCAGGACAAATCTGAGGATTTAGCATCCATATGCTCCTGCCTGAACAGCCTTCCAGGCAATTACCCACAAACCCGTGGCCTCGGTATAGCGAAGCGCTACAGACTGCCTACACGCCACCCGCCCCACGCGCTCCTTAAACCTCAACGTCTGTCTCTAATGCCGTACCACCATGCCAAGGATCTGAGCGATCCGTCAGCTGGCCGACCCTTTGTGTGTGTGAGAGAGACGGAGAAAGTCAGATGGTGAAGAAGATCATGAAGGACACAAAACGCAAAGATAGTTTAGTTAAATTTAGACCTCTACCAACCCAAAGCAGGTCACTTTATCTCTGCATGGCAAAAAAGTGGGACAGAGGCAGAATCGGTAGGAACTCATGAGGGAGAAAAAGAAAGAGAGAACAATGAGTAAAATGAAAATAGAGACTAGTGAACACAAGTACCAGACGGTACGTTTATCGTGTTTAGTTTGTGAATTGCTTCAAAATGAGTAATTGTAAGTTAGTGTGATGTCTCGTAAGTTGATGTGATGTCTCGCTCATGTCACCTCAGCTTGACTCCATAACATTTCAACACTGTTATATAATATTACAACCCTTTCACAGAACCGTCACAAATCCTGAAAATCTCCTGAATCTAAAACAAAACCACAAAATTGTTAAAAACATTGTTACATTGTTAAAAACAAAAAGATTAATAGTTAATTATTATCATTTAATTATAAAAATTATTACAAAATAAATTATTTATTGTGAACTTCAATGTATTATTATTATTGTTGTTATTATTATAAATGATACTGTTGTTCTGTTATCATATTAGCAGGTGTGTGACTCAGACCTTTCTAAACAGATCTTTCTGCGATACTTTGTTAATTTGCATTTGTTTATTATAATACAGATTCCTTTGCAGGTTCATACGTTTTAATGATGTATGTTGATTTGTATTAAATCATAATATTGTGGTTGTGTTTTTGTTTATGTGTGCAGAGGAGGGTGAATATTTCCTGAAGGTGTTGATTCCCAGCTATGCTGCTGGTTCAATCATTGGTAAAGGGGGACAGACCATCGTCCAGCTTCAGAAAGAGACTGGAGCCACCATCAAACTATCCAAATCTAAAGACTTTTACCCAGGTATCAACACTCACACTCACAGCATCTCTAATTAAGGTTATCACACTTAAACACAGCTCACATTTCAGAGCTTACCATTTACTATATGGTCATTTTATTGTTACAAATATAACCCTCCTATGAAACTCTCTATATATTTTATATTGTTAGAGCTATGTTATAAATCTTTACAATTGAATCATTTAATTTTCTGTAGAGCTAAAGTCAGACTTAATAGCACCATGTATTACTCAATACACATCAAACACTTAAAAATAGAAGTTCTACAATGTTGATTTTTCAACTGCTTTTTTATACTGTAGATTTTTGGTATAATTCTGGTGCTTTTGAGGTTAAATGTGTTCATGATGTTCCTGATAGGCTCTTCAGACAAGCTTAGTGGTTTGTGGATTCTTTAAGCTTTAGCACAGAGGTTTTTGCTAGCGTAAGTTTCTACAATGGCATCATGCTGTAAATTCCTTCCTTTGGATCTAATTAGAGCCTTTGGTTCTAATTTAAGGGATAAAGTAATTTAGCATGTACAATTTTGGTTCTAAATTGAGGGATAAAGGAATTTAGCATGTACAATTTTTATTATGTTTTAGTAAAAATATCCTCTCTCACTGACAAAAATGATTTTCGACAAGATTTTGGTGAGCTGAATTTTTTTAGACATTAATCTTTTAGAGATTAAGTTGTTTCAAGAGAAATAAACTTGTAGAAGTTCTGGATATTATGAGGTGGATATTTGTTTATGAGGAGTCTTTACAGATGTGGTATTTACAGATGTTGTATATACAGATGTTGACTACAGTCTCTGTATGTTATTAGGAAGCTGCTTTATGCTGTAGAGTGAAAGGATAAAACTGGCAGAGAATGACGGTGGAGTTTGAGCCCACAGAGAGGGAAAATATGTGAGAAAGTGAGAGAGTGTGATCTCTGCGTGTGTTGTAGCTGTGAAGCATAATATTATGAACATGGCTTGTCTGTGAAAATCTATGTTTTCATTCATTAAACTAACACACTTTCAGCTAAAAACTATCTTAACACCACCTGTTCAGTCTTTCACCCTTTTTCTAACATACTTTTCTATCACACACTTTGTCTTTCTCTTTCTGTCACTGCTTTCCCAGTCATCAACTCACTATAAATTTACATGACTCTGAACATATTTAATATATGTGTGTTTATACTGAGAGCACAACGTCGCCATAGCACCACTTGCTACAATACACAGTGCAACTAAGTAAACAATGTGACGCTGCTCTGGCACAAACATCAGCACATCCTCAATCATTCTGCTTTTTGATATAGTAGCAGCTTCTCTTCCAGGCCTCATTTGTTTTATGAGATGCTGAAAGGGAAACATTTAAACTCTTTCTGGCTCCCAGGAGAGCTATAAAAAGTATTCACCCACCGCTGAGCGGCTTTATTCCAGCCAGTGTGTTCTTTACCACACACACACTGTTGTCAGTCACACCTGTATATTAAATTATAATTCACAAATTTAACTTCAGACATATTCCTAAACATATTCCTAAAAATGTGCTGAATTAAAATCAAATATATATTTAGGCTAGAAGTGCAAAAAAGAAAATCTGATGCATTGTGATTCTTTCACAATTCTGAATACATTTCTAAAAACACAAAATCATTCAATTCAAATTGTGGCTAAGGGCACACAAGAAACAGAAAGGAATTGTTAACAGACATGCATATCCTAGCAAAATTGCTTTTGGGACAGAGATGGACAAAATCCGACTTGCACCATTAAATTTGAAAGCAACTGTGACAAAATCAAAGGAGTCAAAATCTCACAGGTGCCCTCAGCCTTGATTTAAACAGAACACAGAACTGATTCTGAATTTTTAAGAATAGATTCAGAATAGATAAAGAATCACAAAGCATTGGCAAATTTATTTTTATCTTGCATTACTGCTTTACATTTGTGTTTGTGTGTGTGATATTGGCAGATACTTTATTTGTAAGCATTCAAACATTGTCACACACACTCTTGTGCTGTGCTTTAGACAAGAGCAAGTGAAGCAGATGGGTGATACTCAATCTGGTGGCTGAAAAAATAACATCACAGCCGAGGAACAAACACTCGGTTAAGCATGCGTGTGTGTTGCAGCACGTATGCACGGCTGCCCCGCTGCACGGTTGCCCAGAAACAAACACACACAAGCAGCAACCTACATACCCTCTCTTTCCATATCTCTCTCCCACCAAATGAAACGGAAGATGATCATGATAGTATATTTAGGACATTGAAAGATAGTTTACACCACAAGACTTTAAAACATTTTGCCTGAATTCAGGTCTCGGAAGATTGTATGACAATAACTAGCTGTAGATTTCATTTCTCTGGCCACGGAGAACTCATTTCAGGTCATTCAGAGCTTTGTGGGCTCTCTCACAGTTACAGCAGTGTCCTGGACAGGTTTGGTGCTTTAGGGCAGTGAGATGCCAGAGATTAGTGGAGTGTGTGTGTGTTTTTTTGTGTGTGTGTCTTGAGCATTTGTGCGACGGGTCCTGAAGGAAAGATGTGGTTAGATTAGAATTTGATGCATTCAGGATGAATTACATCATGCTGACAAAAGTTCTTTCCTTTTTTACCCATGTTACAGCAGAACTTGTCACTGCCTTTGACAGTTGCATTAATTTTTAATGATGAAACAGCTTTTTGAAATGTTTATAATTCCTTGAAATTATGAAATATCATTTATAGGCAATAAAGGAAAATATCTATTTATAAATAATTAACAACAATTATTTGATATGTCACAATTTAAATTAATTTAATAATGCAAATTGTGTATACTGATATTATTATGTGTTTTTATGTTTGCATATGTGATTTTTGTATGTGTGTTTTTGCTCAGGTACGACAGAGCGTGTGTGTTTGATTCAGGGTACGGTGGAAGCACTGAATGGAGTCCATAACTTCATCGCTGAAAAAGTGCGTGAGATGCCTCAAGGCAGCCAAAAGACAGAACCAGTCAGCATTCTTCAGCCACAAACTACTGTGAACCCTGACCGAATCAAACAGGTTTGTTTCGCAAGGCTGCTTAACAACTATAACACAAAGTCCAAGTAAAACAGAAGGTACTAGTTAAAAATGTGTAACAGTGACTTACACATGCTAGGCCTCTAAGATCTTGTCTTAGTCAGTCTTAGTTTCAGCCTTTGTCTTAGTAAGCAAGCTTAGCCTAGCAATGCACTGCTTTTTTTGTTACTAAATTACAGTACACACTGTCAATTATCTGACAGGGTTAGGCAACACTGTTAAATGAGCAACACTAAACACTTTAGGCAAGTCTACCAGCCCAGTAGAGGCAGACCACAGGGCAGCCTGGTGGTTGTTCCCAAGGGAAAGACTGGCTGAGATGGGCAGCAAAGTGTGACAGCAGTGGGTTATTTTTACCTGCTTGATCCTGGCAGAACGAGAAAGAGAGGAAGTAAGAGAGCAGCTGCAATGTAAGACCAGGGATCAACAAATGGCTGATATAAGCACTGACTTATAAAAGGCAGACCTTACACAGTCACACACACACATATAAACATATACAAGCATGCAGGGTTACATATTGTAAATGTAATAAACTACAACCACATAGCACTCATTCCAAAATATTTTTAGAAATTCTAGAAGTGTGTGCAGAAAGTAAACATCCACAGATGCATTTGAGTTTATATAGCAGCATCTATTTTTGGGGCTGTATGCAGTCTTATGCATGTTATTCCTCAATCAAAGTGACTCTCCCTCTACTCCACAGGCTAAACTGATCGTGCCCAACAGCACAGCAGGTCTCATCATTGGTAAAGGCGGGGCTACAGTTAAGGCCGTGATGGAGCAATCTGGAGCCTGGGTACAGCTTTCACAGAAACCAGAAGGCATCAATCTGCAGGAGCGAGTTGTGACGGTAAGCGGAGAGCCGGAGCAAAACCGCAAGGCTGTGGAGATCATTGTTCAGAAGATCCAGGAAGACCCCCAGAGCAGTAGCTGTCTCAATATCAGTTATTCCAACATCACCGGTCCTGTTGCCAACTCCAACCCCACTGGTTCCCCCTTCGCCAACTCAACAGAGGTCCTACCCAACGCCGCTGCAGCAGCTACAGCCTCCACACTGCTTGGTCAGGCAGGCCTTGCAGGCATGGGAGGGTTTCCTGCAGCTATGTCTAGTCTTTCTGGTAATGATCTGCTTGCTATTACGTCTGCCCTGAACACTCTGGCCAGTTATGGCTACAACACCAATACCTTGGGGCTAGGCCTCAACCCAGCCGCTGCGTCTGGAGTCCTCGCTGCTGTTGCAGCTAGCGCAAATCCTGCTGCTGCGGCCGCAGCCAACCTGCTTGCCACATATGCTAGTGAAGCCTCCGGAGGCGGTGGTCACCCTGCAGCACCGAGCTTAGGGGGATTCTCGCTGGGCTCTCTGGCGGCCGCCACCGGGGCATCCAATGGTTACCTGAATCCCTCATCCCCACTGGTGGCATCATCTCTACTAGGCACAGAAAAGCTTGCAGAAGGTGGAAAAGAGGTTGTTGAGATCGCTGTGCCAGAGAACTTAGTTGGTGCCATTTTGGGGAAAGGAGGCAAGACTCTGGTGGAGTATCAGGAGCTGACAGGAGCACGAATTCAGATCTCCAAAAAGGGAGAGTTCATTCCAGGCACACGCAACCGCAAGGTGACCATCACGGGGTCTCCAGCAGCAACACAGGCCGCCCAGTATCTCATTAGCCAGAGAATCACATACGAGCAAGGCGTCCGTGCCACCAACCCTCAGAAGGTGGGCTAGAGATGGACAGGTGCGGGGAGGGGAACAACAAAATGGAAAAAAAGAGAGAATTAAATAGATGACTGGATGAAAGAACGAGAGGAAGAATGGAATGGGCCAGAGCTAAATACATGTCCAAATATTTCAACACAAAATACGGACAAAAACAAAAGAAATGAAAAAAAGTTCTAAAGGGACTGTGAATAGTAATATGTTTGAGGAGAATTGTGATATTTTGTGACAGAAATCTGATGTATTTTTAAAGCTATGTTAAGTTGTAGCTATGAATATTGTGCCGTGGGGCACTCAGAGGAGGAGGAGCTAAAACCTCACCTTCTCACTCTTAGTCGGGGTCTTTTGGATTCTGTTCTTAGTTCTTTGCTTCCACTGCAGAACCCATACAGTTTGGTTTGGTGTTGTGGAGTTTGAAATGACCCATCTTTTGATTGTTTTGATAATGCTAAATTCATTGTCTCCTGCTATAGTGTAGGTCTGCAATGGTCATCTTGATGGCTCACATAGAAGATACTTAGAAACATTATACCAACTCTTGATTTTCCCCTTACTGTTTTCAGCTGAGGCTTAGTCTGCTGAAAGCTTTAAATCTCCATCACATTACTGGATCTCTGTGATTATTCTCCAATGTGGTTGATTCACACACATGAACACACTCATGTGTACCTTCTAGAGTTACTCAAACCTGTGATTCCAGGTTGACCTGAATGTATAAAGACTTCATGATATTGTTGGGGTTTTTTATATGTAAATAGAGTATCAAACTGAGATACTGTTGAGAGTAGATTCCTACACTTCAGCCACATTCATACAATTCAGACACTCAGCATTAGAGAACAGGAATGTAAAACATACATGCATTACACATTTATACATCTATACATACAAACTTATTGCAAGTGCAGTGTAGTCACAGGATCCCACTTTGGTGCTATAAGAAAACATAAGATCAAACTTAAAAAAAGGTTTGATGTAATCTACTAATTTTAGAGTTTATGGGTGAGTTTTGTGTATGAATTAGGGGGCATTTTGCTCTAACTGAGACTAACAATAAGTGGATATTCAAAAGATCCCGCCAGAGCAGAGACAAAACTATATGATGTTAAAAACATCTGTTTTGGCTCAGTTACTTTTATCTCTTACTACATAAAACTTTTGGACACACTACTGAGGAATTTAAGTCCTTAGAATCCTAAACTTGAAAAATAATTGGACCTGTTTAGACAGATGTACCTCTTAACTCCTCCTCGTCCTCTGACCGGAGGAGCCAGGCAATGTCTGTGCCTGTTTTGTTTTGAAAGGAGCTCAGGTTGTCATACCTCACGTTTGAGAAAGGAGAAAGATTTCCAGTTTGTATGCAGTGCAGCAAAGTTTTGGGTGTGTTACAAATGTCACCTCGCTCACTTCACAGTTGAACCCTGTTTGTGTCAGGCTGGCAACAGAGGTGCAGTTGAGGTAGTGAATGAGAGACTAAAATGGCATACAGCGTTTGTATCCTGTTCGAACTCATTGAAAGGCCAGAGGATGCTACTCTAATGACTGTCTACCTTCAGCCTACTTATGTAAAGCAGTTTCACTGCAAGTCAAACACTTGCAGATTAACCAGTCTTACATCTGCTTCCTTTGAGAAACCAAACATCTAACAACATTGAGACTGCAGGCCATAGCATCAGAAACACAGCTCCTTTTATCTGATGTCTCTAAAGTATTCCTGGGAAGTTGTGTTTGCCCTCTACCTTTTTGGCTGATCAACAGGTCATCGGTTGTGTTTTCTGGTGCGCAGAAAGGTGGTGATAGTTAAACATGAATTAATTCCACAGTTGTACACTGCGTGTTTGCTGCTAACAGCTTTTCCGGTCTTGCCAGCAATCGTCTCTTGCATGGAGAGTGAGCGGGAGGTCCTGTACAGAGCGAGCGATCGTCTCTGAACCACACTGTGAATCCAGCGGCCTGACGCCATCGCAACTATGGAATGTACTGTACATATTTCACACCACTGAGGGTGCGTCCATTATGGCACAGCATGACGGAAAAAAGCAATGAAACGGAGCGAGCACAAGAACACAGGCCACCAGACCGTTCTGTAGGACCTGCTCTTTCCAAAACTGGAGGTCACTGAGGGTCAGATTTCCCCGCAGCGCCCGGGCCTGTCATCAATTAGCAGATCTCCATTTGAACCCTGGACTTCTATATATAACAACACTGCACAGTCCAATCTACTGCTGACCTACATACACACTCTAAAAGACATTCATCATCTCCCTCCAACTACCAGCCCTCCAATCTACTCTGTAAAGGGGGAACGGAAACGTAGAAAAAGGAGGGAAGAGAGAGAGAGATCGAGATTGAGAGGGGGAGAGAGAGTAACCTATTTATATCTATTGCATAATTGTGGGGAATATTATCGCTAACAGCATTTTTGCATTTCCCATCTCTCATCATTGCTGTTTTTAAATGCCATTTGACGTTTAACATGCCACACACTCAGTTTATATATTCTCCTATTATTTACTGTGCTTAAGTACCAGCCATGAAATATCAGGTTCTCAAAATTATAGCTATTTAATACTGTTTGGAAATTAAACTATGTACCTGATTTCAAAAGCACAAGCACTAGAGTCAGTGCAGCAATATGAGGGTAACATGATTATTAACAAAATATTGATGTAGTTTATATTTGGAGAAATACAACTCTATTTGTTGAAAATAAGCTTGATATTTAGAGATATATAACTATACACTCTGAATATGAACTATACGTTCATGACATTAGGATTAAGTGTCTCTCAATCTCTAGTCTCTTGTTCTCTCTCTGTCTTGGCACTACCTCTTTTTCTTTCCATTTCTGTCCTCTTAGACCCCCTAATGTCTTTCTCTCACACTTCTGTCTGTTCTGCTCTTCCAGCTTTCCGCATCAGGCCTTTCTGTTGTCTTTCTCCTCTCACTTTCTTCCTCTCCAGGCTGCTGGTCGCCACGGATGTGTTGCGTTTGTGTATTGTGGAGGTCTGTGCATCCCTGCAGGGGCTGATGGGTATTCCACCCTGCGTGTTGAGCTCAGTACCTCTGGACTAATACTCCACATGTTCTAACATTACTACACACATTCAGATTCTCGCCCTCTCTTTGAAGTTCTGCCTGATAATGACTCAGAACCCTTAAACTAGCTAGAACAGGGAATCTGTGCTCTGAGAGACCGTAGAGGTGTGTAAACCCAGAGCAAAGAAATCTGGGTTCAAAAAATACAAAAAAAAACAATTACAAAACACACTACCATAAGGGAGATGGATGTGATAGCCACACCTCAAACTCAAACGATGACATCATCATCGTTTGTGCTCTGTGTTCTCTCTCCTCTCTCTGAGATCTATCTAAGGTCATTTCAGCATTTTTCTTCATTTTTTTAAAAATGAAACTGTGGAATCCGTCGCGTCTCATGTTCTTTGTGTATTTCGGTGTAGTTCCTCTAGTTTGTGGTCTAAATGCAGTCTTGCGCTGTTGGTTTCAGTGTGTGATTATCCGTTATACTCGTGTGGATGATGAAAGTGCCAATCAAGCCTGGTTAAGATTAGCTTTGCAATTTGTTTGTGCATTAGAGTTGCTCTCTTTGGAGTGCTGGTGTCCATATCTACGTCACTGATAATTTTAGATCGACTTAAAATGTAAAGAACTATTGGAAGCAATATTGTAGCATGTTGTCAAGTTTTGTGTTTTGTTATGTCTGTTGTATGAGCCTTTGAATTTACTACAAATTTTGAATGAATAGGTTTACATGTACTTTTTTGTAATAC
>JBAJNP010004991.1:0-30779 GCA_036877545.1 Yasuhikotakia modesta | reverse complement strand
TTTTGTTCAACCATATGTGGATTAGTCTCATTACACACTGCTAGTCAATGGGTCACCTTGGGTCTACCTGTCCCTTTCTCTGAGTGACAAACGGCCATGGTATTTGTTAAAATAAATATAGTAAGTATAAAGATATATATGTTTATGTTCTCATTGAGTGTTACTCATAATGACAGTGACTGTATGGCTCAGGCGAATGCACAGCATTCAATAATGATAAACCTTTTGGTCCAGTTATGCTGTCATGCTAATATTAATTCTTGACTTTACACTTTGGCTCAAATCTATTTGACATAGTTCTGTTTTCGTTTCGAACGGGGCAGATGCGCACCGTCAGCCCAAGATTAACACCCAAACATGAAGCCTCCGTTCAATACCAGTATTTACATTAAACTATAGTTAGTATAAAGTCTTGATTTATGATGATGTAAAGGATTAATGTCCAAATGGATGTAGTAGCTATAACTTTATTATGACGGGAGAACTTTGAGGGCACGTAATGCTGAAATCGTTCATACAAACATTCCAAATAACTTACCATTGAGAAACGTTTAAATCCAGTCTTTGCTGAACAGGTTCTTCCTCTAATTCAGACTTAACCAAAGTGCTACTCTCTCTGTCACATCACAGAACAAGAATCTATACTCCATTTAACCACTCTAAGTCACCTTTAAATTACAAATGAAGTAACTACAGTATAACAAACAATCCTTAATACAGTAAGAATTAGGAAAATTCTGTTGGCTACAATAACATTACAATCCCTTTATTTCTGTCAAATTAATGTGAAGACAGAGCAAAGATCAACAGACAAGTGAAAGTTCTTTACTATGCCGATTGTAGGCCTTTCCTTAAACCATCAAGATCCACATAGATATGTAATATGATATTAACAATGTTTTAACAGAAATTTAGAAATTTAAATGTACCATCATGAATATTGTGTATTGATTATTTTCATGTATTGATGTATGCGGTCTCATTTGGTAACCCAATCACCTTTATGTACTAGAAAAATGCACCAATGAATATTGGCTTGTGAGGAAAGAGCCAATGAGCATTGGACAAAGTTTCTAACACCTACCTGGCATGTGGCTGATATATGGCTGGGCAAGCTGCCTTTCATTAGGATTTTTGCTTCAGTGCAGATTGCTTTATTCATTCATTCATTTTGGTGCTTGTTTTTAGGAGGTGGTGACGTTCCATGGAAGGAAGGCTGGGTAGAGAATCTTTTGTTCCCCTTCAGAAACTGCAGCAAAATGCTATGGGAAGGCCTTCAGAATTTAGAGGCTCTGAATTATCCAATCGTCACAGGTACCTTCGTTTATTTAGCAAAGTGCTCTGTGTCATATTGTCTATCATTTTTGTCCGTCCTTTTGAGGTTAGTGAAGCATTTAAATAGAATGCTCAAGGCAAAAGGGACGACTATGGGGAGTAATGTAGAGGAACAGCAGCACTTTAGAGTGTGTGTTCCTCCCTGACCGCACTACACTTTGGATGGGGATTCATATGCTTTATGTGTTGTCTGCTTGGGAGCATTTCCCACCAGATAAAGGTCACATGGCACTGCCTACGGGCCTTACACATGTGGAAGAAACCTTGTTTTTTATCTCAGTGCCCAGTACTGGGAGTGGTACACGGTTGTCACCGTGTCACATTAGCAACCAATGCATCCCTTACTGGTTTAGGGTCATGAGTGGCCCAGGATCTGTGGAGAGGTTACCAGCTTTCTTGGCATATCAACTGTCTGGAGATTCTGGCAGTATTTCATGCTCTCAGACATTGAGACCTGAGATATCACCATGTGCTGGTCCTGACAGCACTGCGGTGGTCCCCTTTAGCATACACCAAGGGTTGTGTGATCCTTTAGCATACACCAAGGGTTGTGCGATCCTTTAGCATACACCAAGGGTTGTGCGATCACACACTCTTCACAAATTACACAACAGATCCTTGTGTGGTCCTGGGGAATACTCCTCTCTTTGAGAGCAGTTCATATTCCTGAATGTCTCAATGAGGGAGCAGACATTCAGGGAGTGGATGCTTTTCCCCGAGGTAGTGATGCAGATATGGAGAATATTTGGGACTCTCAAGAATATGGAGAACTCTCAAGACTTCACAATGTACCCTCTGATTTTCTTTAGTTCACCCAGCTCCCCTGGGACTGAATGCAATGGTCCACACATGGCAAAAGCTATGTCTCTACACCTTTCCCCAATTGCTCTGTTCCCGGGAGTTCTGAAAAAGATACGCCAAGACAGCCAAGTTGGCCAACTCAGGATCTGGTAGATCTACTAGATGGTTCCCCGTGGGAGATTCTCATCAGGAGAAACCTTTTTCCTCAGGCAACAGGTGTCATCTTACACTCCTGTCCAGAACTTTAGAAGCTGTGGGAAAGGCCCCTGAGGGGGCACCACTCTTAGCCTCTGGTCTCTCAACCGAGGTTGTTGAGGCCATTCTGCAACTCGGAGCTCCCTGGACTTCATGGTGCAGAGTACGCCAGCTGGACCCAGATAGATGCAACATTAAGGCAGTCCTGGAATTTCTGCAGTCCATACTCCATTTTGAAAGTCTATATGGCATCTATATCTGGTTACCACAATTCATTAGGTTATCCAGGAGGTAGACACCCATGGGTTACAAGTTTTCTTAGGCTTAGGCCCCAGGTGCGATTACATGTCCCACCTTGGGTCTTGTGTGCGGTACTAGAAGCTCTCTGTGCTCCACCCATTGAGCCCACTGAGGAAATATCTGATCATTTCTTGTCGAATCAAAACTTGCATTTTGTTGGCCACTTCTTCATCACTTCCTCCTCCTTTAGGGAGTATGACCAGAAGCTTAATCATGTGTGTCCAGTGTGAGCATGTCCACAGAACTGCCCTGAGGAGAAAGGCTGATCAGCTCTTTGTCTGCTTTGTAAACCATAAGTGTGGTCTCCCCTCCACAGAACAGATGCTAAGCAATTCGATTTTCAATGCCATTCACATCTTATATGAGTACTATCGTATCCCTCTACCTACGGGGACCAAGGGTCATTCTACTTCTAAGGCTTTTTATGTGGTGTCCCAATTTAGGGCATCTGCATTGCTGCGAGATGGTCCACACCTTTAACATTTGTGAGGCACTCTGAGTCTATGTCTGAGCCACTCCCAGCTGTTCTTTCCTTGTGCCCTAAAACTTTAATGTCACACAGGGGACAGGAAGACCCTCAGTATGGGATTGTGGGCATCTTGTTCCCATAGCGTTTTGGGGCAGCACGAGCGAGAATGTGAGGTTATGTATGTAACCCAGGTTCCCCGTCTCTAGCCATACTTCCCCTGCCGGTGCTCACTTTCCACATTCCTTTAGAAGTTGCTGGCATGCACAAAGTACCTGGCCAGAAAATACTTTAATTCTGTAAAGTGTTTTTTCAAATTTATCACCTTGCTCTTGCAGTCATCTGAATTGGAATCTCATGTTTAAAATATAGAGGGTGTGTGGTGGTTTTTAAAATATGATCACGTTTTTCATGTTGGGCATTCATGTCCATCTTTGATTTATAGAAAGTATTCTTTGATGTCCAACTTTGGTGTATATCCTTGCTTTCCATTTTCCATTTCACTTGGAATTTTGAAGACATTACTTTTAGGATACTGTAAATGTCTTTTTGAGCAAGATCATAAGCACCCCTTGGCTTGTTTGTATATCCTAAATGGTAATATCCATTAGCTGAGATGATTAGTTGTAATTATTTACTATAAAGAGTTAAACTAATTAGCCTTTCCTATGGAGGGATGGTGGGATATCTGGGAACAGTTAGCCCCCCTGCACATTAACTGCATAAGAAAGGAACACATCAATTACCACAAGCCCCATTTTACACTTCATCTTCTTATTGGGGCCCCTGCTAATGTTGACCACTTCCTCTCCCGACAGTTTATTTTGCTTTGGTGACTGTGGTCTCGGCACATTGACTGGTCACTGGTTAGACAATCCATAATCGTGTGGGAGACGGATTGAGCTGCCACATTTAGGCCAAGAGATATAATCTTGCCACAGACTATTTATCATACATTTCAAAGACATGTATTTGAAGTCCAGTTAATTATGGTGGATTACATTAAGCCTATTAACCAAAAGCACAAGGAACACTTATGGGGGGCATGAAATTAGAAATTTCCATAGAATTTTTTTTGACACTGAAGAGGTTGTTACCCTATACAAATATCATGCAAGTTTCAGAACTTAAAACTTTCTTGTTGTTTAAAAACAGCTTTTATTGAAACCAGACTTGTTTACAGTACAAAATGAATGTTACTGTATTTTTTATATATTCTTTTTGAGTTTTGTTCTTTTTGAGTTTAGGAATTGTGATTAGATCACTGCATTCACACAATTAACACGATGTCACTGACTCAATGCTCATTATTGCAAACTTTCATGTGATGGAAGCAGATACATATTATGCTACATATTATGCATTAATTATAATTTCTTCACCCTTATGTAAATCTTGTGTCATTTTTGATCAATCCATAGTTACCATGACTGTCATGCAATTCCATATCCACATTTATGTGCTATATAAGTATTCTAAATTCATAAGATAATACATTTAACAGGGACTTGTCTGTAAAGTAGTCCAAACTATTTTACAAACATACACATGCCACAAAGTAGTTGTTCACACTTTTCTGGCTACTGGGCAAATTGTGAGTCTCCACATCACTACAGGCACTACAGACATCACTACAGGCATTCCAGCAGCATGAGTAGCACAGTTACTAACTAGTGACCAGAATCCGGTCTGGGTTTGTAATTATACAATGGTCAATAGCAACTTTGAACATAAGGTGCATAATATGTAGGAAAATAATAAGGAAATAATATGTACTATGGTGAAGTTGTTTAAAATGTTTTAGGGTGAACTGTATCTTTAACTGTGAATGTGACAAAAATGAATTGCATACTAATGTGCCATATATCCTCAGTGGTTGATATTCTCCCAACAAGCACTTTGGTCTAGTCCAAACACACTGGCTTTTCTTAATCCTGTGATCAATGCCCTTTTAAACGTGTAAGAAAATCACCACTGTGCTGAACCCTTGACCTACTAACATAACCTCTAATGGAAAAAAAGATTTATACCAATCAGGAGAACCTGCCGCTTGACTTAGAATTAAAGACACAGTGTACTACCCTTAATTAGAATTGTAACCTTTTTCTGACAGAGAAATTTGTTTTTGCAGCACCCGTGTTTGGTTATGTTCTACAGGGACCGGCTGATAGAGAGATATGGTTTAAGAACGAGCACAGCCAACTGAGTGTTTATTAGAAAACCTGTTTCAACATAAGCCAATCAAAGGCCAAGGCAGTTCTGTGGTAATCATTCTAATGGCCTCTTTCCTCTGAGAGGCCCTCAAAGAATTAGTAATGTGTCACCAGCCTAAAATGTGCAAATGGAGGTGTGTAATGTTTTTCTTTAAAAAGGTGTGTGGTGCTTGTCCAAATCTTCTCAATACTAAGGTGTTGCGGGTGGTTGCCGTGCCGGGCATTGCTGTGCTGTTGCTGGTCTGCTGTGGGTGGTTTCCGGGTTGTTACTACGCACTTATTAAGGTGTTCTGAAAAGGTTTTCAGTGCTCCAGTTTGAATTGTTGCTGATGAATTTACGATATTCTGATTTCTAAATATAATGTGGGTTTAAAGTCAACTTTGTCTTGGATATTTGTCCTATGATTTCTTCATAAGAATCAAAAATAGAAACAAATTAGTCAATTCAAAGTGAGGAGCTGTAAAATGGATATATATTGTAGCTGAAATAATCTTGATGTGGGCAAATATGATTGGAAATGTTTGAGTTATTGTTGAAAAATGGACTTGAATGCAGGCAAATGAGTGATATTGTGATATTGTTAAGAACTCTTATTTATAAACTCAGTTTATAAAACTTCAATGACATTATTGGAATTTGTGACATGTTTTTGGACAGCTGGCTACAATTAGTTACGTTTGGACGAGCTGTTGAGCTGACCTTAGATGGCAAAAGCTGTATCCAATAGAGAGTGATTAGACAGGAAGACGCTTCAGTAGCATTCATCCCTACTTCCTGAGAAGAGACACAGGTATAATGTTGAGACGTCTGTGTTCTATCAGGTCCTCTCCCACTTAAGACACCAAAGGACTGTCAACAGACACGGCGGGTCACACAGGTGCAATAAGAAACACATTTCTTAAAAATTAGTTTAAAAGCAATGCAAACAGAGGATGTGACCCTCCTCAATTAGATACAGCTCCCGGCAAATCCCTGAGATCTCGTTACAGGATAAACATTTCTACTTTGGATGGTTGTTTTAATCATTTTTTCTTCTTATTTTTACCTTACTAATTGTATTTAATTGTAAGCTAATAGTCACTAGTCTTATACAACAATACACCAGTATTATTTTTTAACAGATACATTTACTGATATTTATAACAGATTTTAATTGTTTTAGTAATAATTTCAGACACAATCCTAACTTAATTCACCATTACCCCATTTACTAAAATAATATTATGCATATGAAAACAAAAAACACATTTTACTGGCAATATTGGAAATGTTTACTTCTCAAGCTATTTATTTAATTTAACTAACATGTAATGTATTTTTATCACTATGGCATTCCAACTTTGTGTGTGCTGTCTAATTTAATTGATGAATTTATTTAAATGATACATAGATTCTTATAAGAATGGTACATAGTGGTATAATAAATTAAAAACAAAAATCTAACAAATCATTTATCTCTAGTCTTACATTACTTTTGTGCAATACTATTTCATGTAAAAAAAAACTAAATAGAACCACTCATGGAAAATCTAAATTTCTCTAAAAGAATTTGAGTTTTTATTCTAATTTAAATTACATTTAAATTACATTCACCAATAACACTAAGTCAGTTGAAACAGTATAGAGCTAGAAATGTGAAATTAACACAATTCAGCAAACCAGTGGGAACAGTTTTAGTCTGAACAGTATCTTTAACCAAATCAAGACCAGCTTAGTCTGGACACAGTTTACATATTGATAACGGCCAATGCATTTTTAATATGCCTTGCACTTTTATAGTAATTTAGCAAATAATCACTTTGTTATTGGTCCTAAATAGTGGCTAATCAAAAGTGACCTCTGTGAGTGACCTTCCTACTAACACGTTGCATAAACAGGAAAAACCTTTTTAATTGCCTTTCTGAAAATAATGCTTTTTTTCTGTCAAAATAATTGGCCTTTTGTGAATAAAAAGAATCCACTTAAAAACAGCACATCTGCTTTTATTTGAATTTTTTATTTTACTGGTTTAATGGTTTTAATATCCAAACAGAACTCACAATCATCCAATTTTTCACAAAAACACTGCAGACGTTTAATAAATAAATATGGTAAATACTTGTATATAACCCTGATGAAAAGAGATTTATTTTCGCATTTCAACTTTTACGTTTTCCAAAGTCCGCCTACTAGACCTGCGGTGTGTGCGTGTGCGCGCGCGCGCTTTATAAAGAACCAATAGATGGCAGTATTTCACAGTGTATGAGTGTCCCAGGAAGCTAAGGGTTGCCAGGCTCAGTGTGTTTCAGACAGGCTTAGCTCTCTGTTTATTTTAATTGCAGTGGAATTTAAGTGGAATTGCAGCCCATTCAGTCACACTTAGGGTGATTAACAATGATAAAAATATTTTTGTGAAAGACCTTACAATATAAATATGGTAAGCTTAATGTGTTTCATAAGAAAGGGCTTTGGTGAGGTATAAAACATTTAGGAGTTTATGAAGGGACATTAATTAATTAAATATATAATAAATGAGAAAGTACTTTCTCATTTATGATATATTTACATGTTTATTTATATTTATATATTCTACTTTACACATTCATATATTTTAATCTCACACAAATGCATTACATCTATACATTTAATATAAAAATAAATATATGTAAGAAGAAAATGTATATATGCAAGAGAAGAATGTATGCATGTGTGACAAAAGTATAGTGGAAACGGAAGGAGCGCAATGGAGATGGAGGATATATTATTTATTAGGCTGTGACTGACTGAGGGAGAAACATGCTCAAGGTCGTGTTCAGGTGCTGATCAACATGAGACGAGGAACACAGTTTACACCAAGAAGTCATTGGGGCATTAGGAAACATTTTGTCTCCTATAGGGAAGCTGATGCCACGACGTGTAGGTAAATGTTTTGTTTCAGCACCGTAGAAGGCGAATGGTGCTGCCTTTGTACTAGTACATTGACAGCAGTTTGATTTTCTGTTTCGATAAAAGTTACTGTAGGTCATTCCTGCCACAATGAGAACAGACGCAGTAATTTGCATCATTGTTCAAAGTGATAACTGGATTATATAATGTGTTTTATAGTGTGTCAAGAACAGCCCGGTGGAGCCATTGGGCTGACAGGCCAGGGTGGAGATGAGGAAGCTTGGTGGCATGGCAAAGCCACTGGATTGGAGGGCCGAGGCCGGTCTGGGATTTTGAGGGAGAATACTAAGATGAGGGATCCTGTAACCACGACACCGTTAAAAGATGGCAGACCAACCACAACACAGATGGTAGGCTGAGGGTGAGCACAGGTTGTCAGCTGACAGTGGCAATGTGGCTGACACAGCAAGGCAGATAGAAGCAGGACAGAGAGGAAGAGTTGGTGGGACATCCTTATCAAGCATAATGATATCTGATTAGGAGTCTATTAGATCCAGTGTTGGCTCACACTTAACACTTGTGCAGTCAGTGGAGACTCCCTCATCATAGTCATCTGTGGTGAGCTCTGATGTTGGCTCACACACCTGGTCTGATGGTGCTGGCTCGAGTTCTGAGGCGACCCTCAGCTATGTCACACTTTCCTGTGATGACTTGCAGTGTTTGCCTGGGGCTGAAGCTTTCCGTTAGAGGTGGGCTCGGACTGTGGCTCTGCACTGCAGGATGATTTGCACAGCTGCACTTTGGTGGCAGTGTTGAGTCCAGAGTAACAGAAGCAACAAAGGTGGCGGTCAGGGTAGCTTGTGAAATTCCAAAACGAATGTGAAGTCTCTGATATGGTCTTTAAGAGAGTGGGTCCCTACTCCAGCAGGAGGATGAGGATGGACGGGTCATTCATGATGGTGTAAACAAAACAAACTTACTGTATTGTTTTGCTGTGGTATCCTGGAGCAATACGACATAGAAACAAATCAGAAGTCTTTCTAATATATATTCCACAAGAAAAAACAGGACAGGACAGGACAGGGAGGCAAACCAGGCAGGAACACACATACATTTACAGTTACATTTGCATTACATGTGTGTACACACAAACACCCAGCATAACATCAATACTGAACAAGACACTGAACAAAAAACACCATATAAAGCACACTAATAACAAAGAGACAGGATATGGTGATTAAGCCAAACAAGAACACCAAGTATGGGTATACAAGTTGGAGAAACCAAAAACTGACTGTTCAACAGGGTTGTTACACAAGGAACAGCATTTTGCATCACATTGCTCACTAACATGGAATTAAACAAGGGGACAGTCATATTTGTAACCCAAAAAAACAAAAAGACAGTTTTATCTTGTACATTCTAACAGTAACATTAAGTTACTAGCTCTATGAAGAATTTTGTGATTTTATACACAACATTACGCTCTTGTACCAATTTATTTTTTGTTTGAAATCTTATTAAGGCTACAAACGTTATTCAGATTAGTGAACCCATGCTTCTGCTATGCATGCCCACTACATGTTCTCACATATAATTTAATCTAAGTGTGTTTCTGTATTTGTTGTTCAGCCAGGAGTAGGTACTGCGGGAACCTTGGACGCAATACCTTTCTCTTTCCCAGCAGCGCCTTTACTTCTTGAGAAGGCTGAGAAAAGCTCATCTCCCATCCCCTATCCTCACAGTGTTCTACAGAGGGACAATCGAGAGCATCCTGAGCATCTGCATCACTGTCTGGTGTCGGAACTGCACTGTCCAAGGACTGGAGTCCAAAGGTAAAGAATGGTCAACAAGGGACCCAGGTGGAGTTGGACGGGACGAGGAAGCCCAGAGGAGCCAGGGGACAGATGGGACTGAGTGGAGACGACAGAGTTAGAAGACATGGCAGAGCCGCAGAGTTGGAGGGCCGAGGTACTGTTAAAGGTTGGTTCTTCTTTAACAAGTGTGGTTACGTGCGTATTTGGCTTCCGGAACAGGAAAAAAACAAGAGTAATCCACAAGGTACTTTTAATCAAAATGTCCAAAACTTGATACAGGGCACTAGGAAAAATGCAGAGAATAGACAACCAAACTAACACTGGCTACAAACAAATTACTCAACTTAATTTAAGAACCAACAAGAGAAACTAAACAAAGAACAACTTAAATAGGAGAACAAATAAGTAAAAACAGTGAGAGGAATCAACTAAACAAGAATGGGAAATGCCAAATAAGGACATAAACAATGGTAGAAACCAAAATACAAAAAAACATGGGGGAGAAAAACAGAACAAAACCCCAGACAGTCCATGAGGGGAATGTGACACTATGAGAAGTAAAGACACTTTTTGAAATTCTTCAAACACTTTATGTCACACTCTGTTTTGCCGTTTCTCACTTTTGGACTTGTTTGATCTTGTTTTCCTTTTTTCCCAATAATTGATTGTATTGTTTGCACCTGTTTCTTTTTTTATTGCTGACTATTTAAGAAGCGCTGATCCTCTTATTAGTGCTTCGATATTGTAATCGCTACAGCCAGAAGTCTTGTCGAGTGTGTTTTTTCCGAGCCAGTCATTTGTTGAAGTTTTCTCTAGTTCTTTTCCGGGTATCTGCCCTGTGGTTTTGTTTAAAAGTTTTTTGGCCGTATGTTTTTTTTTATTTTGTACTTTGTTAGTTAATTGATAAACACCCTTTTTGGATTTTTTGCTAGCAAGTGTTGTAATCTCTGGGTTTCTCTAACTACCTCCTGTGGTAGAGCATTCGTTTCTCGACTACAGAGACACACCCCTGACACAATATCGAAGCCACTATGAACCCAGAGATGATCAATGCTCAGGAATTTTTGAATACTGTGCAACACCACGACACAGTTCTCGCTCAGCAACAAGAGCTGATGGCAAAGCATTCAGAGATCTTGGATGAACTCCTCACATCGGTTTGTCAACTCACACAACAGACGCCAGCTAAGCCTGCTACACCTGTTGCTGTGCTCGAACCCTCTTCTGAGCCCCGGTCTCCCTCCTACCTGTCTGAATTCCGCCTACCTCCCCCACAGCGATTCTCTGGCGATCCTAAGGCCTGTGATGGATTTCTCACCCAATGCTCTCTGTCATTTGAATTGCAGCCTTCCTCATTCCCATCTGACAGGGCTAAGATTGCTTATGTCATAACCCTTCTCTCGGGCAACGGCTGTCTGGAAGGCTAATGCTCCCTGCTGTACTAGTTACTCTGCCTTTGAGGAGGAGTTTAAAAGGGTTTTTGATCACCCCCTCGGTGGCTGGCAGTCCTCCAGAAAGCTACTCTCCCTTTGTCAGGGTGGTAACTCGGCTGCCGAGTATGCAACTCAGTTTCGCACCTTGGCTGCCTCTAGCGGGTGGAGCAAAGAGACTTTACTGGACTGCTTCCTCAATGGGGTATCAGACAGGCTTAAGGATGAACTGGCCACCCGTGAGCCCGCCCAAGACCTTGAATCCCTCATGGAAAGATGATCCGTCTTGACAACCATCTAAGAGAGAGAGACCAGAGCCTCTAGCCCCTGGTCAGATAACTCACACTACAACACCATGAAAATATCTGTTTTCATCTCATCTTCCGAGTTTCCCCTAATCTTAGGCCACCCCTGGTTGCTTCAGCATACCCCCATCTTGACTGGGTTTTGGGTTCAGTTCAGAGTTGGGGCCCCCTTTGCCAGTCCTCCTGTCTTTCTCTAGCTCCAGTTCCAGAACCCCTAGAACCCATTGACCTTTCTCAGGTGCCCTCTCACTACCACCACCTCAGAGCAGTTTTTAGCAAAGCTAAGGCTATATCTCTTCCCCCCCACCGCCCATACGATTGCTCTATTGAGTTACTCCCTTGCACAAGTCCCCCTCAAGGTCGCATTTTTTCCCTGTCAGCCCCGGAACGGGAGGCTATGGATAACTACATAAATGAGTCTCTAGTTGCAGGTATCATTCGTCCCTCCACATCCCCAGCAGGAGCTGGGTTTTTTTCATTGGAAAGAAGGGAGGGGGCCTTTGCCCATGTATAGATTACCGGGGGCTTAATGAAATTACGGTACGCAACCGCTACCCCTTACCTCTGTTGACCACAGCTTTTGAGCTCTTGCAGGAAGATGTCATCTTTACCAAGCTAGATTTGCGTAATGCTTACCGTCTTATACGTATCAAGACTGGTGATGAGTGGAAGACTGCTTTCAATACCCCTACAGGTCATTACGAGTACCGGGTGATACCCTTTGGCCTGACCAACGCCCCCACAGGGAGGGAGCTAAGCATCCAGGGCTCACTGATCACCGTAACCTTGAGTATATTCGCCAAGCCAAATGGCTCAGCCCCCGCCAAACATGATGGGCTCTCTATTTCAACAGATTCAACTTCATCATTACTTATCGCCCGGGGTCTGAAAATCTCAAACCTGATGCTCTGTCCCGAGTCTTCGATAAACCCCACATGGAGGAGAGTGAGTGCCCTATCATCCCCAGTTCCCAAATTGTTGCTGCTGTGCGCTGGAGTCTAGAGGCGGCAGTTAAACAAGCTCAGGCCCAGGATCCTGTCACACTCTGTTTTGCCGTTTCCCTTTCTGGCCACTAGTGGCCACTTTTGGACTTGTTTGATCTTGTTTTATTGTTTGCACCTGTTTCTAATTTATTGCTGCCTATTTAAGTATCTGGTATCTGATATTGTAATCGCTACAGTCTTGTCGAGTGTGTTTTTTCCGAGCCAGGGCAGATACCTTTTCTGGGTATCTGCCCTGTGGTTTTCTTTAAAGTTTTTTGGCCATATGGTCTTTTATTTTGTACTTTGTTAGTTAATTAATAAATGCCCTTTTTGGATTTTTTGCTAGCAAGTGTTGTAATCTCTGGGTTTCTCTAACTCCCTCCTGTGACTGAGTGGTAGAGCATCCGTTTCTCAACCCCTGACACTTTACTTGTTAGAAATTTACTTTATAGACCTGACCTAAAATGCTGCATGTCCCAATGACCAGACTCCACTCAATACTCCTTAGAAAGATACTCCTTAGATTAAAGGTTGCATCAGTTTTCAAGGGATAAATAACTGACAGAGATAACATGGCCTAATCAATTTTCCTTGATTATGATTGTGTTTAATTTTATGCATTTAATCATCATTTAGTTCTTTAAGCAATTTTACATTACATTTTATATTTAATTACTAAGAAGACACTTTTATCCAAAGCAACTTACAAATTACAAAGCATCTAACAATAATTGCAATATATAAAATATCAGCAATAATTGAAATATATTTTTTCCACATGTATGTTTAAAAAATTGAGATTTGTGAATTTTGTTAACAATTCTTATTTTATAGGGTACTAGAAGTCTTTCATGACACTAACTGTACCTTATTTACATTACATTTATATATTTGTCAGACTTACAGAACATTAAAGTTATACATTTTTACCAGCACATGTGCCCCCTGGGACTCAAACCCACAACCTTTGCTCTACCAACTTAGCTATACAGGAAACTTTGATTTTTTTAAAGGTGACCTAGAGTGGTTGAGAGGAGTATAGATTCTTGTTCTGTGATGTGACTTAGAGAGAACAGCGCTTTGGTTAAATCTGTAATGCCTCAGAAGACCTAAAAACCTCTTTTAAAAAAACGATTTTATGCTGGGGATATTTGATGCATGAATTTCTGCGTTCTGCGTAAATTCTGCCCCTCTGGTGGGGCTCTAATAAACTCATAATAATATGCAGAGCGCTTCACGCTGATTGGCTGCCCTCACTGCCAGACGAAAGAATAATTATGTGACGTCGTCGCCTGGCTTCTGAACACATACAGAACAATTTACTGGCCCAAACACACGGACCGACAGCTATGGTGCAGATTCAGCCTTATATGTTTGAGCCCGATTCAAAAGAGGACACTGAATTAGAGGAAGAACCTTTTCAGCAAAGGCTGGATTTAAATGTTTCTCTATGGTGAGTTATTTGTAATGTTTGTTTAAACGCTTTCAACGTTACTTGCCCTTTCTCCCGTCATAATCAGTTATATCCACTACATCTATTTGTACATTAATCCTTTGCATCATCAGGAATCAAGACTTTATACTAACTATAGTTTAATGTAAATACTGTTTATGAACGGAGGCTTCAGGTTTGCGTGTTAATCTTGGGCTGACGGTGCACATCTGCCCCGTTCAAAAAGAAAACAGAACTATGTCAAATAGATTTAAGTCGCAGTGTAGTCAAGAATTAATATTAGCATGACAGCATAATTGGGCCAAATGTTTAGCATTTTTGAATGCTGTGCATTCGCCTGAGCCATACAGTGAAGTGAAGTGTTTGTGAGTTATGGTTGCCCATAACCGAAATGTGACCTCTGCATTTAACCCATCCATGTGAGGAGTGAACACACACTACAAGTCGTGAACACACACACTCAGGGAGCAATCAGGGGTTAGGTGCCTTGCTCAAGGGCACTTCAGTTGCTATCTGCCGGTGCTATCTGCCAGCAACCTACTGATTACAAGCCCGACTCCTTAACCAGTAGACCACAACTGCCCCAAAACAATACATTTACTGCCATAATGAATAACACTAAAACATATAACTATTTATTTATTTTAACATATACCATGTCTGTTTGTCACTCAGGGGAAGGGACAGGTAGATCCAAGGTGACCCATTAACTAGCAGTGTGCAATGCAATTATATAATTGATTGACAAACAGGATAACAGTGAGGATTGTCTTAAAGGATTAAACATATAAATAATATAGAACAACTTCTTTACAGTAAACTTGATTACAATCACAAGGCTATTTTCATGCAAAACAGTGGGACACTAAATTAACTGTTTCGGTGCTGTGGTCCAAAAGTGTTGTTCCCCTAGACTGGGTTTCCTGAAGATCCATCCGACAGCCTCTCTTGTATCCTGGGGAAGAAAGCGGAACACTCTGAAATTAGATTACTCTTGTGTTTTCATATTGTTATCTGTGCTAAGGCGCTAAATCTATGGATGTTGCTAACGTTTGTTTACATTGCCCATGCTAGCCGTACACACATCAAAACGAATATCTTCTCATTTTAACTATTAAAAAAAAGAATCTAATCTAACAATGTAATACTTACAGCTTGTAATGATTGTTGAGGTGTGGTAGCATCAAACGCTGAGAGATGCTGAAAGGTTTGTAAAACTGTTCGATGTAAAATGAGCAGAGCAAAGTAATTACAGCTTTCATGGCTAAATGTCATGGAATGTGGTTAATAAAAAATGTAGCCATTCATGGCCATTTCTTTCGGTGGGAGGTGATAAAAAGGTTTGCAAGTGAGTCACCGTTTTGCCTTGAATTCACATTGTCGCTGCTGCAATAATATTAGTGGGGGCAGGGCCGTTTGTGGGGGACAGGCCAATGCAAACTATTTTCGTGAGGAGGGGGTGAGTGAGACACTTATGACGTAATAAGGTGCAGCTTTCCATATCGAGCCTTTTTAAGCAAAGATTTTTAAAACGTCTGGAACTTTTCCTATGTTCTTTAAGGCCAATACTGCCATTTTCTGACAAGACTAGAAAAGCATGTTTTGACTCTGTGTCATGAACTACGACTCCCAGAATCCCGTGCTAGGACCACGGCCACCACAGGTGGTCAGGATTAGCCCCATCAAAGACAGTTTTTAAACTGCCTTTAAAATGTCTTTGATCAGGGCGAAGTCTCATTTTGCCACAGCTGACGTTTCTATGCGGGTTCCCTGGTTTTCTAATTTTCTGGTTTTGTGCTTTGGACTGTTTATACTGATTTGATTGTTAGCCGTCTGCCGTTTGGACTCTCATTTATGTTTTGGATATTCTTTGTTGTCTCTGTTTGCCTGTGTTTTGACCTGTGCCTGCATGACCATGTTTTCACATAATAAACCGCTGCATACGGATCCCCCCGCGTTTGACTCTTCATTACACTCGGTCCCCTTTAATTTGCCTTTCTTTTATTTCTGTTCAACACATTCATATGCACATTCATTACTTTGTGAAATGTCTGAGATTTTTGTATATGTAAGTTAATGCTTTTTTTATAAATAATATCACTTCCAAATTTGTTTTTACCAGTAGGTAAGTCAAGTCACGAGTCATTGTTTTATAAGTCTAAGTCTGTTGAGTCCGAGTCAAGTCCGAATTGTGTGACTCAAGTCCACAACCCTGTCAATTACCACATTAAATTATCTTCAGCCAGAAAAAAAGTGGAAATTTATTAAATTTGTTTCCATCAACACGGCAGGTTTGTAAAACTGTCCGATGTAAAACTAGCGGAGCAAAGTGATAATTCATGGCTAAATGTTGTGGTATCCGGTTAAAATAAAACGTAGCCGTGCATCACGGCCGTTTCTTTCATCGGGGAGGCGATCAAAGGTTTGAACACCGCTTGTACAGCTGGGGAGAGCACCTATGAACACGAGTCGCCATTTTGTCTTGGACTTCACAACGGCACTGCCACAGTAACATTAGCGGGGCCGTTTGGGGGGGAAGGGTCTATGCAAACTATGTTTTCTGTTATGTTTCACTTTCATGAGGAGGGGGTGAGTGAGAGGCTTATTGCGCAATAAGCCCCTGCATTCTAGCCTAAGCTGTTTTCAGCCACTCATTTTTAAAACATAAATTTAAATGCTTTAGAGAGGTTCAAAATGTCTGGAACTTTTCCTATGTTCTTTTAGGCGGGTATACTGCCATTTTCCGTCAAGACTAGAAAAATTTTGATTTTGACTCCAGGTCCCCTTTAAAATAAATGTGCCATTCTCTGTAGACCATATAAGTCCCAATGCTATTTCAATGTGAAGTAACCCATCCTCCAGATCAAATTTTTTTTTTCACTTCTCCAGAGATCAACGAAAGTACAGCTCTGCTATTACTAGTCCATTTTGTCAAATGAACCACCTCAAACCACCTGGTGTGGCTTGCAAGAATGACTGCTTGTTCTTCAGTTGGCACTAATTTGAGGCAATTGTCAACATATAAATTTTGTCTTTGTGTCTGAATACCAACTCTGTGAAAATTGCACCAAACAGGAACCTCAGGAAGTCTGCATCTTCACTAGGTACTCAAACCTGAAAAAAACATCAATTCGTCATCAAAACATCAATAAAAATGTTAGCCATCATTGCAACACTTTTTTTCTGGCTCCTCACAGAATCTTGTTAACACACTGATAAACGTGTTGGTAAGGCTAGGACCTTGAGGTAACTGAGTATTTAAAGAAAATAATAAGATGTATCACAGTCGAAGACAACACATATTTTCTTCTGATAATAAACCCAGAGGTGGGGAATATACCAGACCTTCCCATCACCACAGTGTATATTTTCATCAGGTACTTTCTCAGCATACCCTTTCTCAATGATGTTGTTCATTAATCTGGTCTAATCCTCATAGAAATCAGGATACTTTCTGAGTCTTTTCTGAAGCCTCTCGGTATGCTGTTCTGCTACATCTTGGTTGTTTGACATCTTGATTTTGTCATCTTTTAAAGGTAATCTCATGTAATAATGACAATCCAGGAACTGTGTAGACTTGGTCACAGACATCAGTCACTGTGTTTCAAGTCCCAACGCCAGAGACCCGACAGCCAGATCACTGTTAATACAGGAAACACACAAGAGTCAGCAATTGCGTCTCTTCTCCGTCAGCTCCGCTGTATGTGTGTTTATTGATAAACAAAAATTAACTGTCCACAAACAGAGATCAAATAAAGCATCAACATTACCCCCCCATCTCTTTCTTTTATCCATTCATTCACCATTACATACAGTCAAATTTTAACACTCAAAAACCTCTCATTTATGTTCCTCCTGCAACACAGTTGAAACTAGTAACGCTTTACTCAAACTATAACATCGTTTCCTTGTCAAAACATTTGTGACACTCGTTTCACATTCACTGAGCAAAACAAAACACTCACAGTTGTACGGCCGCCATCACCCGCTCCTTTACACGGGCTGATCATGTGATCAGCATGCGCGCCAAATGCAAGTCCAGCATAAGCCTCAGATGGAGCATTTACCTTAACTAACTTTTTTCTTTAAACCTAAACAAACAGCACATTTCCCTCCGATTCAGTGAACAATAACATGCCAAACTTCAATCAGCTTTTAACAGATAATATATAACATTCATCATTACATCATGAAAAGAATACAACATACATTTATACAGAACAACATTAACAGATTAATTCTCAATAATCTCAATAAACCAGACGTTATAAACTTTACATCATCAAATATTTATATTATTTACCTGTTAATACAGGAAAAACAAGAGTCGGGAATTGCGTCTCTTCTCCGTCAGCTCCACTGTATATGTGAGCGACAGGTGCAGATACAGTCCATATACGCAATTCCTGTATCAAAATAAAAGTAATTAATAAAACTGTCCTCTTGAGACATAACAGAATTATGCTCATAATGACGTTTCAGGAAAATCAACATTAAAATGCTTGACCAGCAAAACTTCAATCTTCTCCACAGATATGCAATTCGCTGTATGGCTCTGTAATACAAATTTTCTTTTGGTCCATTGACTATTAGATGAGAACCACCCTCACTGCATAAGGCCCATTGCTTATACTGTTTATCACCTTCCATGGTCCCATGGCCTTCATAAGTATTCATTCCAATAAGTAACCCTGCTGAAGCCTCAATATGTGGAAGTCGAACTTCGTGAAGGTACAGCCATTTCTCAATATCCTCCTGTTTAGGTATGTATCGTTCCTTCACAGGCAGGTGTCGCTGAATCAAGACGTTGGCTAGATAAATGGATATCCGAAATCTTTTCAATAGGTTCAAAGAAAGGAGCATAGAGAGCTGCTAACACTACAGCCAGGTCTAAATGAGGGACATTTGATAATATTAGATCCTATTGTCAGTGCACTGCAAAGAAACGTGAAACAAAGGGATTTCTGCCCACTGAATAGTCACTGATAGAAGCATGGTAGGCCTATAGCGCCACCATAATGACCTTCAAGGTGGAGTGAGCCAATCCTGCAGAGAGGCGTGCCTGCAAGAACTCCAGCATTGTACCAACTGGACAGTTAACTGGGCCAAGCTGTTGGTCTCTGCGTCAGGAAGTAAAAAAAAATTAACCGGTTCAAAATTCAAACAGTTTCCTCATAGAGGGACAGTTTCCAATAAAAGGGGACATTGTGCCCATCTTGAGAGGCGAAGAGGTACTGGGTAAACTGCTGGGTACTACTGGGTAAAATCACTTCATATGTGCTTCTTCATAAGAGGTCACAACCTGACTATAAAGCATTTAATCCCCGTGCCTCAGCCGCTGTCTCGACAGAATGTCTGCTCCCAAGTTGCATCCAGGAAAGTGAACTGCTCTCAACAAGAGGAGTTTCCTCTGGGACCAAAAACACATGCCACTATTTCAGTTCCAGGAGGAAATGTTTCAAATTTAGAAACTGCCAGATATGCCAGACAGTAGATATGCCAAGGGAGATGGCAACCTCCACGCAGACTTTGGTCCGGGCGATCACTCATGACCTCTCCCCAACTGTTGAGGGATGTATCTGTCACAAGTGTTACACGACAACAAACAGCTCTCAATACTGGGCCATAAGAAAGAAACCAAGGTTTTCTTACATGTTTAAGGCATGTGACCTCAATCAAGTGGGTTTCTGCCTCTGGGACAAAAAAACCTTGGTTGTAAGCCACTACTGTAGGGGCCTTATGCACAGCATGGCAAAAGGAATTCCATTGGGTGCAGCCATCATGCTCAGTAGTTTCCACCACCGCAGTGTTGTCGATGCACACCATCATGGGGGGTCTCTCAGGTCTGGGAGGAAATGCTTTAGAGCAAAAACACTGCTAGCATTTCTAGTCAGTTGATGTGCCAAGTAAGATGGCAACCTTCCCCTTAGACCACTTATAACTGCACCCCAACCGGTTAGGGATGCATCTGTCACTACTATAATGCTGTGACCAGCACCGGGCCTAAATTATGTTTATATTACCATGTCTAAAGTATGGATGCAATGTCTTTATCATGTGGAAAAACGTCTCAGGTTACGCACAGTACAGGCCAAAAGTTTGGACACACCTTCACATTTAATGTGTTTCTTTATTTTCACAACTATTTACATTGTAGATTCACACAGAAGACATCAAAGAATAAACACATATGGAATTATGTACTTAACAAAAAAGTGTAAAATAATTGAAAACATGTCTTATATTCTAGTTTCTTCAACAGTTTTTCCAACAGTCTTGAAGGAGTTCCCAGAGATGCTTAGCACTTGTTGGCCCTTTTGCTTTCACCCTGGGGTCCAGCTCACCCCAAACCATCAAATAGCCCTTACACAGCCTGGAAGTGTGTTTGGGGTCATTGTCTTGTTGAAAAATAGATGATGGTCCAACTAAATGTAAACCGTATGGAATGGCATGTCGTTGCAGGATGTTGTGGTAGCCATGCTGGTTCATGATGCCTTCAATTTTGAATAAATCCCCAACAATGTCACCAGCAAAGCACCCCCACACCATAACACCTCCTTGTCCATGCTTCACAGTGGGAACCAGGCACGTAGAATCCATCCTTTCACCTTTTCTGCGTCGCACAAAGACACGGTGGTTGGAACCAAAGATCTCAAATTTGGACTCATCAGACCAAAGCACAGATTTCCACTGGTCTAATGTCCATTCTTTGTGTTCCTTGGCCCAAGCAAATCTCTTCTGCTTGTTTCCTCTCCTTAGCAGTGGTTTCCTAGCAGCTATTTGTCCATGAAGGTCTGCACTTCGCAGTCATCAGCAGCAGAGACGACTCTAGGTCTTCCTTTCCTGGGTCGGTCCTCATGTGAGCCAGTTTCATTGTAGCGCCTGATGGTCTTTGTGACTCCACTTGGTGACACATTCAAAGAATTTGCAATTTTCCAAATTGACTGACCTTCATTTCTTAAAGCAATGATGGCTACTCGTTTCTCTTTGCTTAGCTGATTTGTTCTTGCCATAATATCAATTCTAATAGTTGTCTAATAGGGCTGTTGGTTGTGTATCAACTTGACTTCTCTACAACACAACTGATGGTCCCAACACAATAAATAAGGAAAGAAGTTCCACTAAGTAACCCTCACTAAGAGAACACTGAGGGTTTGCAGCAATATCCAAAAAGCAAAGGGTGGCTACTTTATGGAATCTAAAATATAAAACTTATTAACAAAGTTTTTTGTTAAGTACATAATTCCACCTGTTCAATAAAGTTTTGATGCCTTCAGTCAGAATCCACAATGTAAACGGTCATGAAAATTAAGAAAACTCATTGAATGAGAAGGTGTGTCCAAACTTTTGGCCTGTATTGTATGTAACCCTGGTTCCCTGAAGGGAACGAGACACTGCGTCGAAACACTATGGGAACGCCATCAGCTTTTAGGCACACAGCTTTTAGATACAGGTGTCTAATCACAAATTGGGAGGCCGTGTTGTCACAGGCGGGGTGACGGCATGACCAAGAGACTATAAAACACACATGCAAAACGCTGCTCGGGTTAGCTTAGGACCTGAATGAAGCGAGCGCAGGCAGGCAAAACTGAGGTATGGCAGGAGACGCAGCGTCTCGTTTCCTTCAGGGAACCAGGGTTACATATGTAACCTGAGACGTTCCCCTTCAGGAACTCGAGCTGCGTCGAAACGCTATGGGAACGAGATGTCCACTATCCATACTGAAGTGACCCCCCCTGCCCTCTGTGTTAGATTGCACAAGTTAGGGCAAGAGGACTGAAGAGCCAGACGTGGCTGAGTATCAAGGCCATAATGCCTAACGAAAGGCAAGGAAGTGGACCATCCCGCAGCGTCACAGATGTCCTGAATTGGGACACCTGCATAGAAGGCCTTAGAGGCCGCCATATCCCGAGTAGAATGTGCCTTGATCCCCCTAGGAGGGGGATACCAGAGGACTCATAAGCAATGTGAATCGCATCAGAAATCCAACGACTTAGAGTCTGCTTGGTAGCGGAAAGACCGCTCATTCCCAAAGCAAACGAAACGTTGGCCAGTTTTTCCCACAGGGCAGTTCTGTGGACATATGCGTAAAGTGCTCACACTGGACACATGGTTTAGCTTCTCCTGCTCATGCTCCCTGAAGGGAGGAGGACAAAAGGCTTGAAGTACGACCGGCTGTAGTATGGTAGAAGGTACTTTAGAGACAAAACCTTGTCTTGGGTATTTAAAGGCTTTGAACAAATCGGGTGCAAAGTCTAAAAAGGAAGGCGCTACATAGAGAGCCTGAAGGTCATCCCCCCCTCCTCAGAGTGATGGCCAACAGGAACGCCGTCTTAAGATGATCAGATATTTTCTCAAAGGGCTCTAAACGTGGAGCACAAGAGCTTCAAGAACTACGGCCAGATCCCAAGGAGGGATATGAGATCGTACCTGGGGCCTCAGTCTCAGTGCACCTCGGAAGAAACGTGTAACCCAAGGGTGTCTACCTATAGGATATCCACCTAATGAAGTGTGGTATGCAGAGATGGATGCCACATAAACCTTTAAGGTGTAGTAGGCATATCCTGCAGAGAAACGAGCCTGCAAAAACTCCAAGACTGCATTACAGTGCAGCCCACTGGGTCTTGCTGGCGCTCTCTGCACCATGAAGTGAATAGCTTCCACTTCAGGACATAAAGTTTCCTCGTAGAGGGAGCTCTGGATTGTAAAATGGTCTCCACAACCTCGGTTGAGAGACCAGAAGCCAAGAGTTGTGCCCCCCCAGGAGCCACACCCACAGCTTCCATAGCTCTGGGCGGGGGTGTAAGATGGCACCCTCCGCCTGTGAAAGAAGGTCTCTCCTGATGGGAATCTCCCATGGAGACCCGTCTAATAGATCTATCACATCTGAGAACCATATCCAAGTGGACCAAAGCGGGGCCACCAGGAGCATGGTTACCGCATCTAGACGTATCTTTTCCAGAACTCCCGGGAGCAGAGCTATCGGGGGGAAGGCATACAGACGTAGCCCCAGCCAGTTGTGTGCCAAAGCATCCAGCCCCAGATGAGCTGGATGAGCTAGAGAGAACCAAAGGGGACATTGCGCAGTCTCGAGAAAGGCGAAGAGGTCTACTTGGACACAACTGGGTGAAGTTTCCACTCCCCGGGCCTCGGCCCCTGCCTCAGCAGGATGTCTGCTCCCACATTGTAACATCCAGGGATATGAATTGCTCTGAGAGAGAGCAGCTTTCCCTGAGACCAGAGAAGGATCTGGCATGCTAATTTGAAAAGAGGGTGCAAACACAGACCTCCCTGATGATTGAAGCAAGCGACCACTGCTGTGCACCATGTGCGTACAAGCACATGGTGGAGTAACAGGTCTGGGAGAAAATGTCTGAGAGCATGGTACACTGCCAACATCTCTAGAAGATTGACATGCCAGGACAGCTGGCAACTTTCCCAAAGACCTAGGGCTAAGCGGCCAATCATGACCGCTCCTTAACCGGTAAGGGACGCATCGGTTGCTAGGATGACATGGCGACAGCGATCTCCCAGTACTGGGCCCTCTGTAAGGAACCAAGGTTTCTTCCATATATCTAAGGCACGTAGGCCTTGCCGCGTGACCTTGATCTGATGGAAAGGATTGCCCCTCGGGGAAAACCCCTTGGTTTTGAGCCACCACTGTAAGGGCCTCATGTGCAGCAAGCTGAATCGAATGACATTGAGCAGCTGCCATGAGGCCTAGTAATTGTTGAAACTGATATACAGTGGCCTTCTAAGTGGCCTTCTCTCACTCTCCTGACTGTGTTTACGATTGAGAATACTCGAGCAGGGGACAACTGTGCCCGCATCATTATAGAGTCCCAAATTACACCCAAATAAGTTGTTCTCTTGGCTGGAGAAAGCACACTTTTCCCGGTGTTCAGTCTGAACCCCAACTGCTATATGATGCAGAACAACATCACAATGTTGAATGCAATCTGCTCTGAAGGAGCTAGAATCAACCAATTGTCTATGTAGTTGAGTATACGGATGCCCTGGTATCGCAACAGAGCCAGAGCTGCATCCACAACTTTTGTGAAAATATGGGGTGAGAGTGCTAGACCAAATGGAAGCACCCAATACTGGTAAGCTTTGCCCCTGAAAGCAAACCTCAGGAACTTCCTGTGTGCAGGAAACATGGGGATATGGAAGTAAACATCTTTCAGATCTATCGTGACAAACCAGTCCTCAGATCTGATTTGACTCACGACCTGCTCTATAGCCAGCACCTTGAACTTCAGTTTCATGACTGAGCGGTTCAGAAGACGCAGATCTAAGATAGGGTACATCCCCCCATCTTCCCTTGGAACTATGAAGTAGCGGCTGTAATGCCCCGATTCCCTGAGTTGAGGAGGTAGTAAGTCTATGGCCTCCTTCACTAAAGAGTCTCTACTTCTTCCTGCTTGGAACCCACCAAAGTGGGCTGAACGCTGCCATAAAGGGAGAAAACAGGTCACGACGCTCCGTTTCTGTTTCTGCCTGTATGAGGAGCTAGTACATGGCTGCTGTTCCCGCCTAACAGCATCTAGAGAAAGTGAGCGGCGAGGGGGTACCGCTGCAATACGCCTCAGCTCGCTCACACCCTCGGGTTCACAGTGAGTAACTTGTCTTGTCTGACCGGAGAGAGGACAACTCGCCTATCCAAGTTGTAGGAACAACAAATAATAACTTGACTTCTAGTTGATCATTTAAAATTAGAAGTGGCTTATATGAAAGGCAAAGGCTTCTAAATTATGCTTATTTTTACTTCTTATAAAATCTTATCATGCCTTGATTTTTAATTATTTAATTAGGAGAAAAGGTCAGACAAAAGTCTTGTCACATCTTTAAAGGATTCAACCAAGTCTGACTCTCTTACCATTAGGCCACGACTGCCCCAATTATATTAGATATCCACATATATTTACTTTCTTGTCCTTTCTGGGGGCATAATTGTTGCTTGCAGCCATATTCAAGGCAGAAGCAGTGAAAGTGCAAAAGACCCTATTGCTTTTCTTAGGATTATTAGGGCTTAAGCACCAAAAGTGTGAACAAGTGTCAGCCCAAGTGACAACATGTCAGCCCAAACAACTTTCACACTGACACCCATGAGCTTCACCCAACAAAGAGTCTGCCATTTTGAATTTTCTGAAAAGCACATGCTGTGAACTTTTAAATACTCCTCCTGTGGATTTCATGTGATTGTCACCAAACTTGATTGTATTTGTGGCTCTAAACCTGCTTGAAATGGTATGAAATTTGGTATACACATCATAGTGGTCTGTTTTTAGGCATAGGCAAAAGATTACATATGGGCATGGTGTGCAGGTTCTGTAGTCTCTTTTTGACTAAAGTCAAAAAGTTCCTTAAAATACTCCTCTTAATGGGAGCTTGGATACCAGATTGTCAAAGTGTAATTTATGTTTGCCATTTTAAGTTTTTTCAAACCTTTCATTTCAAACTCTTCTTAAGTTGTGCATTCGATAAGTGGTTTTACTATTCTCTTGGTGCCCTTGGTATGCTTTACCCTATATTTGCTACTCGCAACAATACTTAATATTATTACTTTACATAAAATCTGTGTTAGAATATATGTGCTAATACAGGACAATTTTTGTCAGTCTTGAAAAGGCAGGAAATGGGTGGTATAGGTTACAAAGCACACCATTATCTTTATAAGTTTTAAAATGCATCTACTTCCTGGTGTGTAGTTTTGTAAACATTCTTCCTGAACTGGGTGAGAGAGTTGCCAATGCCACACCATATCCTGTCTAGTACTAGCTGTGTGTGTGTGTCAGCATTGTGCTCTGTAATGCTCAGCTCAAACTCTTTCTGCTTCAGCGGCTCTTCTCTCTGATTTCACACTGCACTGCCTCTGAGCTCCGCCGGCCCACGTAAGTGTCCTCACCCCACTTACAAAAGAACCAGAGAGAGAGAGACAGCTGCATGCATGACTGCTCACTGCCCCATTCCATTCATTCCATAGTGACCCCCCATTCTCCTTTAGCTCTTTTAAGTACTTCTACTGGCATGGTGAAAAAATGATCAAAAGCATTACTATTATTACTTCATATATAGTTATAAATATATCTAAGTATATTTGATAAAAACAAACTAAAATTATACACATTTTCATAACATTCTATCCTAATGTTTTATCCCAGAATGCAAGACCCTAAATGTCCATCTTTGATCAGGCTGCCAGCATTCCTGGGTCATGGCATTCTTAAATGGATAAAATAGATAAAAATGCAATAAGGCATACAAGATTTGTAGATTACTTGATATTCCACTTAATTCCAGTTATTCAATTCCAGTTTCCAAATACATGTACATACCAGGGATGTATTATGAAGCAAAGCATCACTATTACTCTTGTGCATACTTCTTTTTCTAGAATAATCTTTGCAACATAACTCCTTTGTTATAGAATGAGGACCCAAATCGGCCAGCTTATTGAGGAAAGGTGCACTATGACATTTTAGCAATCGGTTGTGCTATGGCATACAAAAAAGTGGCCGAAACGTTCCATAGACTTGACACTGAATTTTGTGATGTTAAAGCTCTGCATTAGCTATGCATTATCTTTATGTCATAAAGACTTAAGGATGGGCTAATATCACTTAGCAAACAACAAATAGTTGTTCAACATTTTATCCCCACCAATGTCCAGAGCAAATCTACACCCTTACACATAAACTTTAAAGTTACAGTAAGTTAGGCCTGCTTGCATTCCCTGCACCATGAAGTGAAACTTTTTCACTTCAGGGCATACAGTTTCCTCAAAGTGGTAGCTCTGAATTGCAAAATGGTCTTCACAACCTCAGCTGAAAGACTAGAGGCTAAGAGTTGCGCCCCCTCAGGCCATACCCACAGTTTCAACAGTTCTGGGTGGCGGATTAATACCACAGATACCGTGTCCTAGTGTATCTTTTCCAGAACTTCCAGGTAGCAGAGCAATTGGGGGAAGGTGTACAGATGCAGACTCCAGTCCCAGGGGAGCTGAATGAACTATGGAGAACCAGAGGGGACATTGTGCAGTCTTGAGGGTGGTGAAGAGGTCCACTTGAGCTTGCTCAAACATTATCCACATCTTCTTCACCACCTCAAGGTAAAACATCCATTCCCCGGCCCTCTGCCCCTGCCTTGAATGGATGCCTATCCCCATATTGAGATGTCCAGGAATATGTACGGTGAGAGAGAGGAGTATTCCCTGGGACAACACAAAGATCTGGTGTGCCAATTTATAAAGAGGGCACAATTGCAGACCCTCCTGATGGTTGACATAGGTGACCATCGCAGTGCTGTCGGTGCGGACCAACACATGATGACCTCTGAGGTCTGAGAGCATGGAATACTGCCAGCATCTCCAGACAGTTGATATGCCAAGATAGCTGGCGACCCCTCCATAGACCCTGGGCTGGTTGGCCATGTCCAGATGCATTGCATTGATTATATGCTTAGTTGATGGTTAGGTTTTCTGACCTGAATATGCTTGTTTGAAAGGAATTTTGTTCCAGGACAAAAGATCATGTGACTGATTCAACATCTGAAAAAAAACCTTGAATAAAAAATTGAATATAGTCTAGTTTACCAATAGGCTAAACTAGTTTGCCAAATGTCTTTTAATTTATCAGTGCTAAAATGACCAGCTTTGACCAACATAAAAAGGTCAGGCTCATTTATGATAGTTTGTTCTGGTTTGGTGCTATATGATGTAGCTAGTGGGCCACATGAGCAAGGCATTTTTTTTGTTTTTTTTTAAGCTGGATGATCCGGTTCTGATGACCTTATTGAAGCCAGGAAAGATAAGACGTCTTGCAGGAACACCAATAAACCAACAGTTAATGCTGAGAACTGGCATCTGAAACCATAACATGATGGTGTGGAACAAAGCTGAACCAAAGAAATGTCTCTAAATTAAATTTTGGGGAACACATAATAATATTTAGGTAATTTTTGGTACATACACAAATATGCTAAAAGGTATATAATGAACAAGGTATCATGTGTATTTCCACTGTTTAGGCCTTTAAATTAAATTCCTAATTTGAGGCCAAACCCTGGATTGAAATGGAATTGTATTGAAATGACCCTGCAGCGGGAAAGTGGGGGTTGTGAATAAAATTGCAATCTGGAGGATATTACACCAGGTAATAAATAACATCACGTTTCATGATCGCTTTCTGTGGAACCTGAGCCACATATGGATGTACTGTGCTAATTGTTTAGGAGATGTGAGATCTGTCACTCTACCCTCAATAGATGACAGAAACAATTATGCAGCTACATAGGCAAGTAAATAAAATTAGCACTTGAAGCCAGTTTCTTCTTACTGTCCATGATCATTTCCATGTCATAACCCTTAGATACTCTATTATCAAAGCTTGCAGAACAAAGTAAAGGCCCATTGCAGGCTTTAATCAGATGTGTGTGAGTGTGTGTATCACTCAGGAACTAATAAATCCAGTGTGAACAGAGCATCATTGGAGCATTAGATATTGATACATGCTAACTGAAAGAACAAGTGTTTAAATTTGGTGTATTTTTGTTTTAGGTGTTAAAACATATTTTGTGTAATGATGTTCTTTCTATGGGTCAGAAACACTATACTAACTATCACACCAGTTAACTCCAGTTAATTTCCTGTTAAGACATCCAGCAGTGTTGGTGGGCTTTATTTACCCCATCATCATTTCCTGTCATTATCATCTTCTGCCACATCTATATCTCAGCTGCGTTTCAGCAAAACTAATAAAACTTGGTAATGTGCCACAAATTTGGAAAGGGGGCCAGAAGTGAATAAAATTGGCCTGAAGTGTTTGGCAGGATCTCAGAGTGATATGGCTCAGCTATTATTTCACTGATACATTCTGCCCTGAGTTTAGTGACATGATGATTATTAGGTGCAGTAGCTGCTACAAACACATCAGTGTTCCTGTAGCTCAACGGGCAATGCGTTTTTGTGCTATGTATTTGTATTATTTGATTAGGTTGATGTATTATCTATTTTGGCAATATGCCAAAATTAGCCTGTATTATGTGCTAAAAACAACATGTTAACATGATAAAATTTTACATGTTTGATCAGTTTTGTCTGTTCTTCTGTTTATATATATATATATATATATATATAGTATTATGTGTAATTGAAATTAAATCTGCTTGGAATCAATGTAACATTGTAAAAAGTGCTATAAATAAAATGAAATGTAATAAAATTAATCACTTACTAGGTTTCATTTCAGTTAGGATGTTATAGTAGGACGTTGACGGTAAATACAGACAACAGTGTCATCTGTCATATTTTACATGTTTAAAATTGAACTTTGTTTTTTATTCTACCTCTGTTATATTCAGATTATATATCCTTTGTTATATAATCTAAAGTTTTTGGCACTGCTGCCATTCAGAAGATTAGCTATTCAAGAAAATAGCTAATCACAGCTTTGCAAGACTGTCTTTATTGAATGTTAATACAATTTTCCAAAGACAGGAACAAAGTCTCAAAATATGTTTGTATGTCATACGATTCAAGTCTGACGAAAGGCCATGCAGGCAAACTGAGGTGCTGCAAAGCGACACAGCATCTTATTTCCTATATCAGAGAACCAGGTTACATACACAACCTGAGATGTTCCCATTTAAGTTAACTCAATTATGGCTCAGGCTTGACACTATGGGGAATGTTAATACCCACTACACCACAGTGAGGGAAGGTCTGTCCCTAGATGCTGTAAACCATTGGCACAAGAACATCAAGAAGAAATTTAAGCTTAAAAATAAGCATCATTTAGAGAGGCTCTCCCAGACATAGCCTTAGATGCTACACCCCTGGAAGAATTGGCTGTAATGCCCAGAGGTGACTCTAAGTCACAGGCCTTATAAGTCAATACCATCTGCAATCCAGTGAGATCAGTGTTTTTTTGTGACCGCATTACCGCCAACAAACCATAGGGAGGTCTCACACCACTGGCCTGAGCATTGGACATAGCAGTAGTAAGTGAAGTTTTTAAATATCTAGCTCATTAATGATTATCAATACTGAGACAGAAAAGAAAGCACTTGATATTGGTAAGCGAGGCTGAGAACCCTTCTGTGTTCTAGCAAAATCTCGATGTGAAAGTTTGTGTCCTTAATATCTATCATGACAAATTTGTGCAGAATTTGACACAGGATCTACTTGAGCGTCAATGTCTTCAATCTGTATCTCCTCAGAGGCCGATTCATGTGACACAAATCCATAATTGGACGCAACCCCTGTACTTTTTGGGATCTATAAAATAGCTTAGAAAAAGCTTAGGTTACTTGTGTGAGGACGAATGTGTTCTAAATCCTTGTTCACCAAGAGTCTCTAATTTAGGGGCCAACACTAAATGCAGCTCCCTTACTACTACAATCTGCAAAATGCCATAAAAATGAGGAGGACGCAAAGTAAGTTCTGTACCCTCTCTCTACTGTACTTAATGGCCATGGGGACAAACTGGGCAGAGCTTTCCACAGTTCTAGATTGACTCTCCTCTTAGCTGCCTGTAAGCAGGAGATGTAACAAAAAAATAAGTGGATGAACCACCTGATGTCACAGGAGCGGCGACGTGACTGAAACAAAGAA